>CM056389.1:13685117-13717662 GCA_029718625.1 Synaphobranchus kaupii
GTGAGGCACATCATAAATATTAGTTTCCAAAGTATGTAAAAAAAAGAAAGAAAAAAAAAGAAGATGGTTAGTCAGTTATGTGATCTGGTCAAACCGCTGTTCTGTCCACTGCAGTGTCCAGCCCAAGCTTCTACCTCTACGCACCTCCCTCTCCCTCCCACCAGCTCCCATCCTGGGGGGGGTTGACTCACCCTCTGGATCCTGGTGGGACCCCAGCGAGGTGATCTGGAAGGGGCGGTAAAGTTTTCCCTCGGGGACGGGGAGCTCCACGCTCTCCTCGGACGACACGGTGATGTCCGGATACGACTCCGAGATGGAGGACAGGAACTGGTCCATGTCGGCCTTCTGCTCCTGCAGGAGCTCGTCTGTGTGTGGGGGAGGGGGAGCAGGGGGGGGACAGGAGTGAGCGCTCCTGGCCTGGGGGTGGAGGTACGCAGACACGCATGTGAGCAGGAGCCAGCCCGGGACAGGCCGCGGCATGCCGACGGGCACCCGCCACTCGCCCGACGGAAAACACGCCGCCCCCCACGACCTCTCCCCGGTCTCCACCCAATTAGCCTTTAACTGCACGCGGCGTCTCCTCCCCCAGAATCTGACCATTTCCCAAACTACAGCTGTGGGGTGATGATGATGACCCAGTTCTGTCACCGCGCCCGTTCCGTCTTTCATCGCCACCGTTACGCCGCGACATCGCTTCCTTTCGCTACCCGCCAAAAGAGCGAGAGAGAAGAAAAAACTCTCACACACACACACAGACACACACACACACACACACACACACACACACACACACACACACACACACACACACACACACACACACACACACACACACACACACACACACACACACACACACACACACACACACACACACACACACACACACACACACACGGCCTGTCTGTCTGTTCCAACTCCTGAGACGTGAGACTTCACCAGGCTGGGTTTACGGGGGAAAAAAGGGCTTGTCATGAACAGCAGTGATTTATTCGGTTAATTGCAGGGCAGGGTGATCGGAAGGGAGAGAGGGAGGGAGGGAGAGAGAGAGGAAGAGTCAAGTGGAGAGTGAGTCACTTGGCTGTTGATTGTTTCAGCGCCACTGCTTAGCACAGTAATTTTCCACGTCTCTCCACGATAATTGCTGGGCATGCAGGCGCAGCGCTGCTCCGAGGTTGGGGGAAGCCTCTCTCCGGGTTCCGCCGTAAGCTCCTGCTGAATTGTGGGAAACCGGCTCCCTTAACGGCGCGTCCCGCTAATTTATCGGCGACGATAACGGCGCTCTAAAGACGGAGGTGTTTTAAAAAACCTGCCCGTCTCCCTGACCAGCCCTGGTCTCCTCACAAAGATAAAACATACGATGTTCTCAAGCCGTCTGTTGCTTAGAGAAACGGAGGGAAAACGAGCCCAGCGCACTTCCTGAGTCACCGTTTAATCAGGCGTTTGGCGGGATTCGCTAAGTGTTTATGAAAGCGCCCGCGATATTCACACACTGCATATAATGGGCGATACCGTAAGAGCTGTTGACTTGTAGCGGCAACCGAACGCTTACCCCTGGGGTTGCTTTGAAAATAGATAGCCTGCACTTCAAAGGTCCATTCAGATGTGTGTGATAAATGTACAGCTGCAATTACGGCGAAAGTACCCGCGGTTGTTCGAGGACCGATCCGGCGAGGCCTTTATGATCGTGCGGTTTGGCCGTCTCGTGCTGCGATGCAGTTTATTTTATTTATTTATTTATTTTTTGTGCTCACCGATCTCGTCCTGGATATCTTCGGCGACGTAGGGGACTTTGTACAGCAGGGACAGGCTCTGGTTCATCCTCTCCTCGATCACATGCAAGTGGGTCATCACCTAGGGCGCAGGAGAAATAGGTGGGGTTAGCGGGGGCGTGGGGGGATGGATGGCTGGCTGGCTGGCTGGCACAGCAGTCAAAAAACTAAAATCGAGTGGCCATTTTCTAGAACTGACACGGGGTCAGTAACGGTCAACCAACAGCAGGGGGCATCAGCGCACCCTTGCGGGCAGGAAACGGCACTGAAATCAGTCTGTCTGTGCACATGCTGCACTGCACCACAGATACTCTAACAGAAGACAGATAAGCCGCTTTTCACTCAATCTTCAGAGTAACTGGGAGTAGGGGGGCGGGGTTAGCGCATAACACATAGCGCTACGAGACACCCCCCCACCCCCCAACCCCCATGCACGCCAGACAAGCACTATACATACATGGACTTTTTTTCTTTCTAACAATTAAACCTGACCTTTTCTTTCCACAGTCATGGATTTTTTTTTTGCCAACATTGCTAAATAAAATGTGATAAAACACAAATTCTTCCTTTTATGAAGAATCACTGGGAATAGGATCTCGACATACTTCCTGCGTCAGAGACTGCATGGAGAGCTTACAGTTGTGATGAAGGGGAACACAGTGGTAAGCTCGGAGATACAGCACATGGCCATACCCAAATAGAATGTCTTTAGCTTTTACTAATGCACTGCTGTAATTAGCACTCAACTGTATAGCTTCAACCTGCCATAGGCTACCATTGCAGAATACTACTGGGGACACTACATTTCTGTAATTCATTATAAACAACATTCTGTATTACAACAATGACCTGGCCTAGAGGTTCAGAGGATATAGAACAATTGTATTTTAAAAATAATGTGGAAATGCCAGAGGTTTACGCAATCACCCACATTCTCTTTAGATTTTGGATTTTTGGGTCAAGTAGACATTTAAAACAGTCAATGATTTTACAGGGTAAAAGTCTAAAGAAACGCTTCTGTATATGTGCCTCCACAGTCTATTCAGACAGGATGTGACATCATGTCTGCACTGAGGTGGGCACTTCCTGCTCTGCCCAGTTCCAGACAGCTGTGTTTTCCGTTAGAACCGCACAACAAAGGGACACACATTTAAAAATAAATAAATAAACGGACCGCGGTTGTTAAATTGCAACCTTCCATTAAAACGCTCTGTTTTCAGACATCCGAGTCTGTCTCAGACATCCGAGTCTGTCTCTGTGCATTTTATAGATGGGAGTTTAAAACTTAGGTATAGGGTTAGGAGGGATGATTTTAAGGGCCCCAGCCTTGGCGAAAATACCTTCCCTGGTGTTCATTTTTAGCATAATATTCACTATTCCCATAAAACTTTTAAATTTTTCAGAGCTCCATATGTCAAATGAACACAAAAAAGAAAAAACAGACAATTCAGAGAGACAGCCTTAAGCCGCCACTTTAAAAACCCAGCATCCGAGCTCCTTCTCCCTCCTCTACCTGAGCCTGTCTTCCTCAAACCCCCATTGTGGCGGCGGGCGGGCGGGCGTGCGCGACCTCAAAGTTCCTGCGCTTTCATCTCAAATGGCAGGTTAGCAAACCGCCCGGTACCAGTCGAGTTATCGCCGTAATCCCCTCCCATCCCGCTGGCTGTGTTAGGATTTGGCGGCGCATTTAGATGCTAATGCCGCGCGATTGTGCTCCGCTGGAAAGGCTGCTAGCACGGGCTCGTCTTCCCTGACTCAATGCGGTAATCAAAATGGTGACTGTAGCTATATTGCATCTTCTCTGTACAATTTCAACAATCTAAGCCACCCACTTTCAACAAACAGGCAATCTCTTGCTTCTCGTATAGGTACTTTTCCTTTTTATATTGCTGTATTCAACCCGGGTCTGGATCAAACGTTCAATGCGCAGGGACGTTTGTCTTGGCTCAGTTTTCACCTGCGACCGACAGCAGTCGGATTACAGGGACTCTTTCCTGAACTCCAGTTTACCGCTGAAAACAAACTTTGAGAGTTTGCAATGATCTGTGTCACCACAAACCACCTGACTCCCACTGCTCTTTGGCATTACCGCTTTTTTTATTTACATTTTTTCTTCTTTTTTTTTAAAGAACATTCCGTCAGTTCTTTCAGTTTTGTTTTCTTGAGGGACTTACAGGAAAACAATTTGGAAAGTCAACAGTTTTGGTGTAAAAAAAACAAAAGTAAAATCGAAGAGGAACTAGGTAGTAAAACTCTGCAGATTACTGACAGTTTTATAAAGGAATCTAATTTCACTAATATTCTGGACAAAATTAATCATTTATACGATTCCGCAAGTAACATTTATTTGTTAAAAATTCTCATGGATCTGGCAGAATGTTTAATAAATTATGCATTTTGC
This sequence comes from Synaphobranchus kaupii, assembly GCA_029718625.1. Classification (NCBI taxonomy): domain Eukaryota; kingdom Metazoa; phylum Chordata; class Actinopteri; order Anguilliformes; family Synaphobranchidae; genus Synaphobranchus; species Synaphobranchus kaupii. The sequence continues at coordinate 13,689,291 of CM056389.1, forward strand.
ATTAGAATAGTTAAAGTATTTCATCTGCATATTTGACCCAGGGGTGTGCTGAACTGAGCAGAGGCAGAGAGTAGGGGTGTGGGGTCCCAGGGGGACGGGGTGTCCCACTGACCTGGGACTTCATCTGGGCGGCCTTCTCTGGGTCGACGGCCAGGACGTGCTGGTAATGGCGGATGGTGTGCTGCCGGTCCTTGTTCTCAGCTCGGACGTAACGCCGGAGGGCCTGCAGGATGCGGTGGGGCTGGGGTCGGAGGCAGATGGACGTTAAAAGGGAACAAGGCTCGCCACAGCTATACCGGCCGCACTCTTTTAGACCAAATAAATAACATTACAAAAGATTAAATAATATATACAGAGTGAGAAAGAGATAGAGAGAGAGATACATAGTACAAATCTCATGCCTGTTGAGAATTCGAATCCAAGGAAATTAAAGTCTTAACACATTTAATGATATAACGGGTGAGACACAGTGCAGGCTCTGGACTAGTATTCAAACGCTGACCTGGGATCAGCTTTGTTCTTAACACCATCTTGCAAATGCAAATGTAACGCTGATCCAGGGTGAGGGATTAGGCTTAGGGGGATGAGCAGGGTAAACTCACCTTGGGAGGGTCGGCCTGCAGGGCGGCCAGGTAGTTCTCCAGGGCCAGGCGGCGGCGGTCGTTCAGCATGGCCTCCACGCGCTCCAGGTGCGTCTCCACCAGCTGCTGCTTCTCGCTGGCGGCCTCCTCCTCCAGAGACTCCACCATGGCCTGGAAGTGCTACAGGAGAGAGAGGCGGAGCTTATAGTCACAGCATGGTAGTGCTAAAGGGCAGAGAGGCAGAGTTTACAGTCATAACATGGAAGGGCTGCAGGGGAGAGGCGGAGCTTACAGTCACAGCCTGCAAGTGCTACACCAGGGGTGGCAAACCTCATCCGTAAAGGGCCGGTGTGGGTTCAGGTTTTTGTGTTAGCCCAGCACTCAGACACCGGATTCTACTCTTGATTGAAGACCACGATTAGCTAATTAGTAGAATCAGGTGTCTTAGTGCTGGGCTAAAACAAAAACCTGCATCCAGGCCGGCGCTTTACGGATGAAGTTCGCCACCCCTGCGCTACACGGACGCAGAGTGGGGAACAGGGGCGGTCCATTAACCTCACTTCTCAGCTTTATAACCTTGCAGTACTGTGAGCCTGGCCAGGTTGACACTAAAAGGTGAGATAATTACACCCATTTTCTGAGGATTTCCTTTTCTAATCAACCAACGATCACTTGCGTTTTTTGCTGAAACAACGCAGAGGTGGGGCTCCGATTAACGTTGGTGATTCAAGCCGACTCAGCAACTGACCTTTCACAAAGATGGCTAAAACTCAGAAGAACCAATAAGAGCGGAGGGAACTAACCTCACGAACCTTAACTTCCCTTTTCAGCAGCTTTACAGAGAGAATGGCTGAGTCCCATTCTCTGGACTCACAGACTCAAAGTCTAGTGCTTAGGGCTCTGATGCGGGCCTTTCGCACCCTCTACCTGCCCTTTCTGCATGTCCTCATCAATGCAGACTTACCCGCCCTCGGAAATAGAAACATTCAAGTCTGCAAGTGCACAGTCCACAAGTTCAGAGGGCCCAGTTTGGAATTCAGCCAAGGTCTTGAGTCAAGGCTACAGGTGCGCTTGGGGGAGGGGCTCAGAGGTGTCGGGCAGGGGGGACCTGTTCAGCCCCGACCCTCCAGAAGAGTCACATGGCTTGCGGGCTTCCTGTGCACATGGGCCGGCGCTTATCTCGCCGTTTGAGCCAATCACGCTCTTCATGCCCCCCTCCGTTTCGCTTCCCTTCCCAGCTCTGACTGTGATTTCCAGACGGCGGCAAAATCTGCCGGATTCCAGCCCTCTGGGACTATTAGAGCTGGGCCAGATATAACATATTTAAAAACCTGGAAAGGGAGACTCGCACACACACACACACACACACACACACACACACACACACACACGCCCGTAGGCACACACACACTCTCACACAGGCACAGGCACAGGCGCACGCACGCACGCACGCACGCACGCACGCACGCACGCACGCACGCACGCACGCACGCACGCACGCACGCACGCACGCACGCACGCACGCACGCACGCACGCACGCACGCACGCACGCACGCACACACACACACACACACACACACACACACACACACACGGCTGGAGAACAGGCCTACCTGGATGAGTGTCTGTCTCTCAGTCTTGGGCAGGTTTTTAGCTTGTCTCTCAGCCTCCTCCCACTCCTTCCTCACCTACAGAGTCAGAGAGAGAGAAAGAGAGAGACAGAGAGAGAGAGAGAGAGAGAGAGAAAGAGAGAGACAGAGAGAGAGAGAGAGAGAGAGAGAGAGAGGGGGGGGGGCAGGTGAGCAAACTCCAAAGGGAGAAAAGATGAATGACTGTGCTTGTGATTGTTATATGAATAAATAAGATCTGTATTTGAATTGAAAGAGCAGTAAGAGGAAGTGCCCTGGTGAAAAGCTTCTGCTGACAGTGATGTGTCTGTATTGGGTCACCCAGGACTGCGGACAGGTGGCCCGGAACAGAGGGGCCCTGTTTCGTGATGGCTGGGACGGGACACTGTCCTAACCATTCACCCTGTCACACTCGCTCAACCCCTGCGCTCACCTGAATTACCACACGCAACACTGCACACACACACGCACACACTCACACACACACAGCTGAGAGAGAGAGAGCGAGAAGATAGTGAATAACTTGTGCCATTGTGGGCGGGCGGGCGGTCCTCACCCTCTCCATGCGGTTGCGGTGCCTGATCTCCAGCTGCTCCTTGGCCTTCTGGAAGCGGCTGTGCTCCTTGTCGTCCGCCGGAGTCTCGAAATACACGTCCACATCGTCGGTGGGCTGGGGTGTGGGCGGAACTGCGGGCACACGGGGGGAGAGAGGGGCGCCGTCAGAGCTCAGCGGGCTTACGGACGGACGGACGGACGGAGGGAGGAGACACACAAAGCAGAAGGACACAGAGAGGAAGGCAATGCTTCAAACAGACTGCAGCAGCAGCAGGGGGACCGTCGGTCCCGCAAGAGAAACGTTCCGTCTCTTTCATCCTCCGTTTCTCTTTCGTCTCCCTTTCCCCGAGAGCGCGCGTTTTTGACGGGCGAGGCTTACCGCGCGCTAATAGGACGGTTTAAGGGCAGCAGGCTGCTCTCAGTCGAAGAGTACGATGGCTCTCGAACACGAGGGACGTCGCTCAGTCGGGAACGGGACCTCGCGCTGTGGGGTTAGGCCTGTCGCTACAATTCCACACTCCGCCGGCCCAACAATAGCGCCCGCTCCTGCCCGCCGCCCTGCGTAACGGCGTCAGTCACGGCGCTTCTAGAATGTTCGCGAGGTTGCAAAACATCCGCACGCGGGCCAGAGGGAATGTTCCCTTTCAGCCGGTGGGGAAAAAAAAAGAAAAAAAAAAGGAGTACAAGCTTAATTCAGCGCATTAGCCTGGAGTGACCGAGGCATTTTGAAGCAGTTTGCTGACAGACTCAACCTAAAGTCACTCGATATCCTGAACAATTATAGAAAAAACAAGACGTGTCAAAATATAACAAATACATGGGAATATGGGCAAAGTATGGGCATATATTCATATTACACAACAGTAGATAAAATAAGTACTCATAACACAGCCAATACAAACACATATTTTGACATCCTGTATATAAAAACGAATTATTGTTTCATTGACATATTTTTGTTTAGTCAGACGACCGTTAAGGGCCCTTAAGGAAGGGAGGCGTTCTTCCAGTGATTCCATGGCAAGGTGGCAGAGAGTTTAATCCTGGCTTATGGTACGGCTGAAGCATCGTCACACAGACAGACCGCCGGACAGACAGACAGACCGGACGGACAGACAGGGGGAGGGCTGAAGACTGCAGAGGCAGCAAGCTGAGACGCCACACAGAGGAACCGAGGTTTCCCAGAAAGGCAGAGTTTGAAAGAGGTGCGTGTGTGTGTGAGCATGTGTGAGGGAAAAAATAAGCACACGTGTGTGTGTCTACAGTATGTGTGCATAAGCATGTGTGTGTGTGTGTGTGTGTGTGTGTGCGTGTGGAGGGGCTACAGTGTGATTACCATCAGCATTATGGTGGTATATGTGGGATATGTGCAAAATCTGGTATATGTGGGATATGTGCAAAATCTGATATATGTGGTATATTTGTCATGCCTTATTTTTCCAGAGTGGTGATCATAGATTTGGACAGGAGACTCAGAGAAGCGCAGTGCGGCCCCCGTCCACACTCAGGACTTACTCAGACGCCTGCACACGGCCATGCAGTACTCCTCCGAGTCGAAATTGTTGCGGTTGCCGGCGCAGCCCCCGTACACGAATCGCACGCACCTCTTCTGGCCGCCGTCGAAGTGCCAGCGCGGCATGGAGGCGCGGCACGGCCCCGTCTCCGCGGCCAGGGAGCACACCGCTGCCGGGGGACAGCAGTTAGAGCGGGCCGCCACACGGGGCAGCAGAGAGCTCAGCCGCGCTCAGCCAACCCGCAGCTTACCGACCTGTGCACTGGTACAACACACTGTGTACTGGCACAACACAATGCTCTAAACCGGGCGTGTCAAACTCCAGTCCTGGGGGGACTCAGCACCTTCTGGCCTTTGGTCTGTTTCAGCACTACTGATTAATTTAAGTCACTGATTGGCTAGTCTCCTTTCCACACACCTTTCTTCCAATCTCTAAATGAGCTGCTGAAAGGAAACCATAGAAACGGGCAGATACTGCAGCCCTCCAGAACTCAAGTGAAACACCACCGGTCTAAACAGAGTTTTAAATGAGAACACCAGAGAACCGTCCTGAGATATTGATTTCGACAGCTGAAATGCATCCTACAAATGGCCAAACTGAAGTAAGAAATAAATAAATTATGCAACAGATCAGGCTGCACCTGAAAACAAACAGCGCTGGAACTGAAATGTAAAATCCGCTGAGGGAGCCAGAACATTGGCTTTGGCACGCAGACTAACCTCAGGCCATCAGCCATGGAAAAGGACTCAGAATATTGACCATAGTTACAGTGACTCAGGGCGGGCTGAGGCGACACACTGGAGCCGAGAGTACTGACCTGTGACTTCCTGCAGAGTCCTGTCGTCGGTGGGCGTGTCCTGGGCGCGGCTCTTGGTCTTCTCCTCCTCATCGTCATCTCCCTCCTTGTCCTCCACCGCCTCCATGTCTCGGTCCTCGAACTCGTACTCCTCGTAGTCAACGTCTTCGTCGTCCTCATCTTCGTCCTCTTCCTCTACGGGCTTGGCCTTAGGAGTAGGCTGGTCCTCTGCGGGGGGCTCCCTGTGGGGCAGGGGGAGGGACTAAGCGTCACGGCACAGCCAGTAGAAAAACAGGGTGGGCGGAGCAACGGTCGAAGGCCAGGCCTCCGCGACGCACCTCTCTTCCACCGTCTCGTCCTCGTCCTCGTCCTCATCCTCATCCTCATCCTCCTCGTCCTGATCCAGGTCGGTCACTTCCTCTTCCTCGTCCTCTTCCTCATCCTCATCCTCCCGGGAGGGCAGGGGGCGGGGCTCGGGCTCGTCCATGCGGGACGGGGGGCAGCAGACGTACTCGGTGCCGTGAAACCGGTCCACTCCACAGGGAAGCAGCATACCGTAACTGTGCAGAACCATGCTGCCTTTGGCACAGGCCTGAGAGAGAGAGAGGGAGGGAGGGATAGAGGGAGGGAGGGATAGGAGGAGAAAGAGAAAGAGGGAATGAAGGAGAAGGAGTGCAAGCGAGAGCAAGAGAGCAGGGAGAGAGACACAAAGAGGGTAAATGCCAATCCCAGCCATAAGGAAAGATTTATTCCAGTCAGCATTCACAGATGAGCTCTCTGAGTGGCTCATTTCATTGACCCAAACTCTCCCATGAGTTTCATTTCTTTTAAGTGGGACATACAGCATGTTTAAGTGAAGACATATTTAAAGCAGAGGGTCATTGCAATTTAAACACATTAAGCAGACTCCAGGCAATACGCCGCTTGGCCAATCGCTATGCGAGCGAGTTCCGTTCGTGTGTTGGAGAATCTCTCTCTCACTCATGCATTGTCGATCTGTACTTCAGTATGAAGCTTTTTTTCATTATTTTATTTAAATTTTTTTTTAAAAGAAGTATTTTTATTTTTATTTTTAAACTTTGTACTTTCCCAGTCCCGTGGGTCTCAGAAGCTCTTAAAACATGTTTAAGGTGAGGACAGAGAGAGAGAGAGAGCTGCTTCTAAGACCGGTCTGGTTTAATCAGCAGAAAGGCCGTGCGGTCCGGAGGAAGGGCAGCCAAGGGGGGTGGGCGAGGCTACGGGCGGACCTGACGCCGCGTTTCAGTCACGGGCGGACCTGACCCCGCGACCTGCCGGGCCGGGACGGCGCTAAGGATTGGGATTAATCTGATAATCTGATTAGAGGGGGAAATGTGAGGGGCTGGCGCTCCGGCTGAGAGCAGTCAGAGGCGGAGTGGCTGGAGCAGGAGAGTGGGGCTTCACTCTTGACCCTGGCTTTTTGCTTTTCACCTTAAAAGCAGCACCCCTGTCCAGAGGGAGCAGCCAGGTGAGGTGAGCGGACTGCGTAATCAGACGCTTTTAATAGATCGATTACGTACTGAGCGACAACAAGAACCTGCACACTCTGCAGTCTCTCCAAGGGCGAGAGCGCAGGCCGCCGGAACAGACCTTGACGTGGTTTTAACAGAGGGCCCAAACCCACGATGGGCCCATTTCAAATATCACACAAAATGGTATGAATCTGAACGGTAAATTCAGCGCATGACAAAAAGGAATGCATGTGTGCATTGCATATAAATATATTTAAAACTTACATGTATAAGCGCATATTCACATATACAGACGGGTGACAATTTAAAGGAAAAACCAACATAAAGGGGTTGATTTACTAAGATCCCAAATAATTTTGCGGGTGCAGCCAAAGTATTTGTACGCGTTAACATTTCACACTTTGCAGGTGATCAACTAAGAGCCATTACGTAAATTACTCCAGCCGCAAACAGCCATGTTTAAATGAGCGATTTTGCATGTTTGGAATGGTTGTACAGTAAGAAACCAGCGAAAATAGCTGGCGGTTTATTACGAACTGTTTCACTGGATGTCTCAGTTTCTGCCGGGAGTTACAGATGTTTGTCAGGACTGAAATGATCATAACCATGGTTACTAGCACTAAGCCTCCTCGCGCCGTAAGTGTCGCATAAAATCACATTTCCATTTGATCATGGGTTTTATTTTTTATAAATTTTTCATTTCCTGCTTATTCACTGTTTGTTATAATAGACGTTGTATTTCTCGTTTTATTCAAATGCATAGTCAGCCTACTCTTGTATTCTGTAACACGATTTGCTTCATGATTTAAAAAATATATATTCTTACTGTTCATGATATAGCCTATGCAAGCAATCCACAAATTCTCTTGTGTATTTTGAGCGTAGCTAGAATGGGCCAGTTAATTACCCTCCATTGTTACGCAATCATTCAGAACGTTCAGTTATGGATATTCCAAACACACCCGTACGTGTCTTGTTACAATGACAGTCGTCATCTTATCGATTCAGTGTCGTTTAATACCTGCTTTCCATTTGTACTAAAATGCACCCGCAAATACCTTCCCTAAACTTCCTTTCTGGTTTAGTAAATCACTTTAGACATGCTAAAGTAATCTATTTTCATGACCACCTCCCACTATTTCACGAAATGAAAATGAAAAAACGTAGGGACGCCCAATTTTGCATATTCATTCAGGCTAACCCGCAAAAATGAGAAATAAACGTATCTTGCAATTTTAGCACACACAATCCTCTTTACACCTCTTTAGTTAATCACCTCGGTAGGTTTTTTGCGGGCGGTAACAGTTTTACACGTGTTTTTGTACACGTAAACCTTTAGTAAATTTACCCCAGTGTCTTAGTAAGGTGTTGGGCCACCACGAGCCGTCAGAACCGCTTCAATGTACCTTGGCATAGATTCTACCTCAAGTCTAGCATTTGGTGTTTTGATGATGGTGGTGGAGAGCGCGGTCTAACACGTCGGTCCAAAATCTCCCATAGGTGTTCAATTGGGTTGAGATGTGGTGACTGCGAAGGCCATAGCATATGATTCACATCATTTTCATACTCATCAAACCATTCAGTGACCCCTCGTGCCCTGTGGATGGGGGCATCCTGGATATAGAAATGTTTCATCATAACAATAAAGGTGATCACTCAGAATAACTTTGTATTGATTTGCAGTGACCCTTCCCTCTAAGGGGACGAGTGAACCCAAACCATGACAGGAAAATGCCCCCGACAGCATAACAGAGCCACCGGACCCCCTCACTGTAGGGGATTTTCCTTTCATTTGTCACCCGTCTGTATATGCAGATATTGTGCAAAAGTGCACCAGCGCAATTTGATTTAAAAAAAACAACGTGCACTTTCCCTTCCATGTATTTGAATGGATCATAATGTAGTTTAATGGTGTGGTGTAATACAAGGTAATAAAAGGTAAGAACATTTGTGATGTACAGTGCTACTGTAGGACAGTTGTAATTATTCCCAGAATTCCCTGTGTTACCTCCTTGGCCACTCCGTGCCACTGCTGGTGACTGACGCAGCTGTCCATGCGCTCCTTGTGGAAGAACTTGCATTTCTCCGGCACCAGGAGCACGTCGCTCACGAACTCGCCCACTGCAACGGCAAGACACGGAGCGGAGCACGTCAGGCAGACGCCCCAAGGCCGACGCCCCAAGGCCACTCCCCTCCCTGGCCCCCGGCCAATCCCAGCACGTCCCATCCCAGGGAGGCGGAGGAGACGGCAGGCGTGAGGTGATCAAAATCACATACGGCCTTTAGAGCCAGATTGAAACGGGACGACGGGCAGATCAGCATCGCAGATTTCAGGGGGCGGGGTTTGGTTTAACGGCACCCTAGTGGAGAATGGGGGATTCAGGAGTGAATGGGGGGGGGGGGGGTAGAGCTAGAAAGCGATAGAGAGAAGAGCCCACAGATAAAGGGATAGAAAGCGATAGAGAGAACACACAGATAAAGGGATAACGGACAGAGGAAGAGGAGGGAGACAGAGGCGGCTCTCTCCGCAAACCAACGGCAGACTGGACTGCAGCCAGACGAGAGGAGAGAGAGAGAGAGAGAGAGAGAGAGAGGAAGAGGAAGCGGAAGGGCCGGCGTTTTGGAAAATGAAAGGGTGCGCTGCACACAGGAAGGGTCCGGAAATAACCCGGCACACAGCTGCACAGCCCCGCCCAGGAGGTCTAACCCCACCCCTCCGCAGCCAGGCAACACAGATAGTGCCTGTTTTCGGCTGAGCGAGCGTCAAGTTAAAATCGCTTCGCTGGGAGGGTGTCATGGCTGGGGGGGTGAGATGAAGTAAAGTGTCAATTCAGGACACTGGACCTGAAACTGGAATTCTATTCGCTAATTGAAAAAAAAATGCCATTCGGATTTCTTCGATGAAGGCAGTACATTGATTTCCCAATTGGACCGAAAATGGGGGTGGAATTGGCCGCGTCTCTACTGGATATCCCGCTCCGTTTCAGACGCCCCGCGTCACGCGGGCTCCGTTCGCCAAATGGGACTGCGCACAAAAAAGCGACGCTGCGTTAAGAGCTTTTGACACGCAGGTGCGCTGTGAAATGAGACGGCACGCTGGGCGCCACGCTGTGTGCCAACCGCCCGCGACTGGCTAACGCTGCGCCGCCCATCTGTGGACGCGCCGGAGCGTTTTAATCAAACTGGCGGCGTTTCCCCACCCCTTTCAGAGGCCGACAGATGGAGACACCTGCCGTTTTAAACACTGACCAGCATATGGCACGAGCAATAAAAAACATGCATCAATTCAGGGATCATTAAATAAAAGCTAAAAGGAAATCTGCATTATCCCCTCAAGAGGTATCCCAGAAACCCTTGAGCGGAGGGCAACCTGTATTTGGGAACCCGGCCAATTTAGGCCTTGGAATTCAGACCTCTTCAGCCAATCAGCGACTTAAATTAAGCAGTGAAACGCATTAAAAATCCAGCAGACACACCGGCCTTATGGGAGCGGAGTCTAACAGCCCTGGTCTGTCCACCACTGCAGTAGTCAGCCACTGGACACACCCACAAGAGGGCTTCAGCCAATGAGCAGGGAGGCAGAGATGTGGGGGTTGAGCTAGGGTTGTGGCTGGGGCGTGGCAGTGAAGGGCTGTTGAAGGGCTCTTGGAGGTGTTGACTGAGGTCACACAAACCACTCAACACAATGGGTGGAGGGTGCAGACAATTGGGCACAAAAATCCAGAGTTAACAATAATTCCAGGTTGTTATTAATGTCAGGCCCTGATTATTTTATCTCCCATTGGTACATGCGCCCCCTCCTGTCCGCCCTCCCCCACCCCCTAGCCCAATCCTCCCACCTATAACCCTCCTTATCCCAACCCAACCCTACCCTCCCCCACCTGCTCTGGGACATAATCTCTCAAACTAATCCCAGCCGCCTGACAAAAACCTTATGTTGTGAAGATTATGAAACCCGTCTGGGCAAAGCCAAGAGTTAGAAACGGGTCATTAATCTGAGCTGCACACTATGGGTAGATACAGCCCCTGGAAGACTGATTCAGGATCAGAACAACCAAACCGTAATCCCACCCCAGTGCTGTAGGGGTCAGTCTCCTGCATCCTAAAGCACATGTTTCATACCACAGCTAGAGAGGCGGGGAGCTGAGGAGGAGCCAGGCCATTCACACTCTAGCCACACAATCAAACACACAAACACTCACGGAGACACACACACACACACACACACACACACTCATGGAGACACGCACTCACTCACACGGTCACACGCACACATGCACGCATGCACATACATATGCACATACACAGTCTCACACACACGGTCACATACACGCACATATGTGCACACACACAAATGCAACGCATGCATTCAAGTATGTGCACGCACACACACACTAATTACAATCGCAATGATGGTCCAGTATATGGCTAAAGTTTTCTTCAACCATTTAACATTATGTTTTTCGCATCGTTAAGCAAAAGACTGTAAAGTTTATGGTCAAAAGACGGCCAGGTTTATGCTTTAATTACTTCCGCACAAGACAAAGCACTCTTGCAGAGCAGGTGAGACTTCACACCGATAGTTAACTGACGCAACCACCTGAAACATCACAGACGGAAACGGCAGCGGGTCCCCGTGTGATTTCAGAAAATGAGAAGTGAGCAAGCCTTTCTGCTGTCCTGTCATCACTGCCATCGTGCTGGGGGGTGGGGGGGGCTCTTAAATATTTATTAGCCTTCAGGGCCTTCTTGCGAGAAGACCAGCACACATTCAGCAGCACGCAGACTCCAGAACCCGCCCCCCACCCCACCCACCTGCAGCCCCCTTCCTCCCTCTCTCCCTGCTCCATTTTGCTCCAGTGCTCTGCTGGCTGGCCCGATTCCTGCACACCGCAGTCACACATTACAGCTCTCTCTTATCTCCTGCTCCTCCCTGAATACTACAGACCTGGAATATGTGAACAGGCCCTGTGACTCTGAGTAGTGTTGCAGTGGGTCTGTGGTGTTCAGCTGGTCTGTTACTCAGTCGTGTTGATTGTGGGTCTGTGGTATTCAGCGGGTCTTTGACACAGCCTTGTTGCTGTGGGTCTGTGACTCTCAGTAGTGTTTCTGTGAGTCTGTGGTGTTCAGCTGGTCTGTGACTCAGTAGTTTTGCTGTGAGTCTGTGGTGTTCAGCTGGTCTGTGACTCAGTAGTGTTGCTGTGGGTCCGTGGTGTTCAGAGGGTCTTTGACTCAGTCGTGTTGCTGTGAGTCTGTGGTGTTTAGCTGGTCAGTGACTCAGTAGTGTTGCTGTGAGTCTGTGGTGTCCAGCTGGTCTGTTACTCAGTAGTGTTTCTGTGAGTGTGGTGTTCAGCTGGTCTATGACTCATGTTGCTGTGGGTCCGTGGTGTTCAGCTGGTCTGTAAAGTACTTGTGTGTTGCATACACGTATTATCCTACCCAATCGCTCACTTCTCTGTTTGTTTTTTTGTTTTTACGGTTTTTATCTGGTGTTTCTGCGGCTCTTCCCTGTGTGTTGTCCTCTACAGTCTGTCCGTTTTAATCCTCTCAAGATCCTCCCTTCCTGTCAGTCTCTCTCTCACTTTCACCTTTTTGTTAATGGGGGGCTCTTGCTGCCATGTCAGCAGCAGGGCCAATCCACTCACCTGGATTAGACTGCTACCTCAGCATGGAGACCCACCTTTCTCCTGTCAGCCTTGACCTCCAGACACTGAGGCGCACGCACGCACGCACGCACGCACGCACGCACGCACGCACGCACGCACGCACACACACAGAGTCTCTCACACACAAACACACACAATCGCACACACACACACACACACACACGCACACACATAGTCGCGCGCGCACACACACACACACACACACACACACACACACACACACACACACACACACACACACACACACACACACACACACACACACACACACACACACACACACACACACACACACACACACACACACACACACACACACACACACACCCTTTGTGCTTGCTGAGAGCTGACTCCCACACCGGTCAGGCAGATGCTTATTGCAGCAGAGAGGTGTGTGTGTGCAGGGACAAAGGCCGGCTTTGGCCTGACAATGAAGAGCCTTCTGGGACCATCCGGTGGTCAGAGAGCCATTTGAACACACAGATAATTCCAGCAACAGAGCACCAGCCACAGGGGCATGCATGCAGAAAGGTGGGGGCCTGTTGGAGCCCATCTCCCAGGGAGGAGCAATAAACGCAGTAAACGCCCGAAAGCAACTCTCTCAAAACTGAAGCCATTTTTCAAAAAACAATAACGAGCAATACAGCGACCAGATAAAACGAAGCCGCGTGTGCTCAGAGGGAAGAGATGGAGGGAGGGAGGGAGGGAGGGAAGAGATATAGAGAGGGAGAGAAAGAGAGACACAAAGAGATAGAGGGGAGAGAGAGAGGGAGAGAGATGAAAGCGACTGATAGAGCAAGGTACGGAAAAGGATGGGTAGCCATGGCAATGAGAGCAGACAGGCACCAGGGTGTTCTAACGGGCACCCGTACAGACGTATGAAAAAAAAAAAAAAAGCACGAAAACAAAGGGACCTGCCCCCCCCCCCCAGCAGTGCGTCTCTTCTGCGTGGGGTCTGTAACAACAGGAACTGCACACTCAGCTCTTCTGCCCCTCACACCAAAAAAAATTAATAAATAAAATAAAAAAAGCCTTTGTGCAGGCAGGCTCCCGGAGTCTCTGACTGTCAGCCCATTTCACAGTTCGCTGAGGGCGCTAATGGCTTTCCTCATCCCGCAAAGCGACACACTCCGTCACAAGACCAGAGGGAGGGAGGGAGAGGAGGAGGAGCGGGAGGAGAGGGAGGTGGTGGAGGAAAGGAGGAGACTGGTGAGAGCATGGAGGAGGTGGCGTGTGGAAGCTGAGGAAAGGGGGAGCGGAGAGGACAGGTTTCCGCAGACCCAACGGAGGAAAAACAATGGGAGAGGGGGGTGCAGGCAGAGCCAGGAAGAGTCGGGGGGGGGGGTCAGAAGGGGACGGGACCGGGGTCCTCACGTCTTGGCGGGCAGCCGGAGAACAACTTCAGCCAGGAGAACGAGAAGGACGGTCGGCAACAGGGAGGAAAAGCAGACAGGAGGGGGGGGGGGGGGGAGGGGTGGGACACGGTGCAGAGGAGGGCGACCAAGCTGAGCCCCTCTCACCCGAACCCCAATGTGTCTGCTAGCGCTGGTCTCAGAGCCTCTGTCTGGCCTGGGCAACAGCGCTGAGCGCCCCTCTCACCCTAACCCCAATGTGTCTGCTAGCGCTGGTCTTAGAGCCTCTGTCTGGCCTGGGCAACAGCGCTGAGCCCCCCTCTCACCCGAACCCCAATGTGTCTGCTAGCGCTGGTCTCAGAGCCTCTGTCTGGCCTGGGCAACAGCGCTGAGCGCCCCTCTCACCCTAACCCCAATGTGTCTGCTAGCGCTGGTCTTAGAGCCTCTGTCTGGCCTGGGCAACAGCGCTGAGCGCCCCTCTCACCCTAACCCCAATGTGTCTGCCAGCGCTGGTCTTAGAGCCTCTGTCTGGCCTGGGCAACAGCGCTGAGCGCCCCTCTCACCCTAACCCCAATGTGTCTGCTAGCGCTGGTCTTAGAGCCTCTGTCTGGCCTGGGCAACAGCGCTGAGCGCCCCTCTCACCCTAACCCCAATGTGTCTGCCAGCGCTGGTCTTAGAGCCTCTGTCTGGCCTGGGCAACAGCGCTGAGCGCCCCTCTCACCCTAACCCCAATGTGTCTGCTAGCGCTGGTCTTAGAGCCTCTGTCTGGCCTGGGCAACAGCGCTGAGCGCCCCTCTCACCCTAACCCCAATGTGTCTGCCAGCGCTGGTCTTAGAGCCTCTGTCTGGCCTGGGCAACAGCGCTGAGCGCCCCTCTCACCCTAACCCCAATGTGTCTGCTAGCGCTGGTCTTAGAGCCTCTGTCTGGCCTGGGCAACAGCGCTGAGCCCCCTTCTCACCCTAACCCCAATGTGTCTGCTAGCGCTGGTCTTAGAGCCTCTGTCTGGCCTGGGCAACAGCGCTGAGCCCCCTTCTCACCCTAACCCCAATGTGTCTGCTAGCGCTGGTCTTAGAGCCTCTGTCTGGCCTGGGCAACAGCGCTGAGCGCCCCTCTCACCCTAACCCCAATGTGTCTGCTAGCGCTGGTCTTAGAGCCTCTGTCTGGCCTGGGCAACAGCGCTGAGCGCCCCTCTCACCCTAACCCCAATGTGTCTGCCAGCGCTGGTCTTAGAGCCTCTGTCTGGCCTGGGCAACAGCGCTGAGCGCCCCTCTCACCCTAACCCCAATGTGTCTGCCAGCGCTGGTCTTAGAGCCTCTGTCTGGCCTGGGCAACAGCGCTGAGCGCCCCTCTCACCCTAACCCCAATGTGTCTGCCAGCGCTGGTCTTAGAGCCTCTGTCTGGCCTAGACAACAGCGCTGAGCGCCCCTCTCACCCTAACCCCAATGTGTCTGCTAGCGCTGGTCTTAGAGCCTCTGTCTGGCCTAGACAACAGCACCGTGTTTTAATGCACCATATTGATAATTATTCTCACGAGGAGGCACTTCTGTAGCACGTTAGCCTCAGGCTAGCACGGATCAGCGAAATCTGTGACTTTTTCCAATACCACCTTCTATATTAGCTGGCGATGACTGCTTAAAACGGACAGACTGTAGAGGACTGCTGAGTTATACAAGCACTGTCTCTCGCGGCGGGAGAACCTGCAGGTTTCACTTTCTTTGTGAAGTGAGGTGGATGATGTCACAGAGGGTCTCGCCCAACCGCTGTTTTTAATTTGGGCCTCCAATCAGAAGGCTAATCTCACCAAGGCACTTGTAAGGAACCACGATGTGGGCGTGTCCCTTGCACTGCTTCTTCTCCTTCTTGCACCAGTTCTCAATCTTGATTGGCTGGTTGGCTTCCACCACGTTCGTGATCTGCAGCTCGGGGTATATCTGTCAGAGCAGGGAGAAGAGAGAAAAACAATTGCAGGGGAAGATTTTCCAGGAGCCTATATCGATCTATTTTTCACAATCTGAAGATAACATCGGCCTGGCTATGACATACTGTATCACAGAGAGAGGTGCCGTAGGGTGTTTTTGTGGGGCTTGAATAAAGGGGGGGGGGGGGGGGGGGGGGAATGGAAACCAAATGGAAAAAATCTTTGCTTGATGATGGATGATGGCATTAGCAATTACATGTTCAGATATGGATAGATTATTTAATGAAAGGACCAAGATTCACAAGAGAAAAAATTTAGAGAAAAGAAAGAGAGAGAGACAGAAAGAGAGAGAGAGAGACGACAAAGGGGTCAGAACTCATAGTCCCAGAGCTACAGTACAAGGCGGAGACAGGCAAATCTGTATCCGCTGCTCTGTAGTGTTTAGATCAGTGAGCTGATCCTGCTGTTGCCAGACCTCAGTACCATTCTACAAAATCCACCAATCAAATCCCTGCTCTCAGAAAACAGCTGCAGCAGAAGCGTGCTCTGCTAGAAGAGTACAGTCAGACCTAAATATATATATTTAGAGAGAGAGAGAAAGAATAGGTCAAATAAAACTGAATTTAAGAGGGGAAAAGAGGTGGATGAAAGAAAAGTGAGACATTCATTTATTTTCCAGATGGCAGCCTACAAGCTGCTCATCGCTTGGTGTGTGTGTGTGTGTGTGTGTGTGTGTGTGTGTGTGTGTGTGTGTGTGTGTGTGTGTGTGATTGTGTGTGTGAAATCATAGTTCAGGCCAGCAAAATTACTGTCAAGAGTCAGACTACACTGGATAAGAACTGTCTGCACAAACGATCACTCTAAGCCCTTTTTTAAAATGACCATTTTTGCCACTTTCACAGGTAATTTAAGCTTATACTGCAGAAACAATTTTTTTATGTTACACATAGTAAGGGATATCTTTTAGTTCTCATTTTACATTATAAGCAGAAATGACCAGTGAAAGCGGAAATAATTGTATTACAGGACAAATTGTATTTTATTAAATAAACTATCTGTTCTACTTATTATAATTCATTTAATGCATGCTTTGTGGGTAAGAAAGGCAAGCCCACACACTTCAACCAAAAGGACTGAAATTTTATGTTCAATTTCCTGTGTAACACTCATTAATGGTCCCCCCAAAAACACAAGCCCCTTCTCCACCACAGGAACATTTTCTGGTACTCAGGAACTTTTTTGCGGAACTCCGGAACTAAAGCCCCTTTTCCACTGAAGGAACCTGGGCTGATTTTGGTTCCTGGGGCATGGTTTTAGTTCCCATTGTGGATAGTTCCTGCCCCCCTTTAGTTCCTACAAGCCGGTGGAAAAGGGGCTATGGTGGTGTGCTAGTATATCACCTCCTGGCAGTACTGAAGCAGAGCCTCCTTGGTTCCCACGCAGCTCTTGGCTCCAGAGGGGTCGGGCTCCCAGCGCCCGGTGCGGACGTTGACGTGCATGTTGAGCTTCCCGCAGAACATGGCCACCTGTGGCTCAGCCACGGCGAAGCCGGTGCCGGCATTGGCGGCCAAGGCCTGGACGGAGAGAAGGCAGAGTTAATCAATACAGCCGGTCTGACCACTACTGACCCAGTCAACCAAAGTCCTTTTACACAACACTTTGGTCACGGCGACTCCGCCAGCAACGTGTTCAAGGAGAAAGTAGCCGTTGACCATGTGCACCCTGTAAATCATTTGCATGTAGCCAGTACGATGTAAAACAAACTCATAGGTCGCTCGTGGAAAAATTGTTAAATGTCTCAGACCCAAAGTGCTTTCGGTTGGGTGTCATGCCTGTGCCTAGTATGACCCTGTGAATGATTATAAAAGTTATTGCATTTGTGCTTCCTGTGTTTGTCGAGGGTGGTTTCCAGTCCGAAGCGCCAAGGCTCAAGGACTTCCTGGTTCAGAGCCAAACAAAGGTCCAGGACCGCTCCAATCACGGAGCTACAATAGCACAACAATTGGACAAATAACTGCTGACACACAAACCTGGCCCTGAGATAAGAGCGGTTGAAAAGAAGTCCTGTTAAAAACACAAGGAACTCACCGCAGCAGAACCGACTGGCCGAAATACCCTTTAGAACAGCAGTGGCGTATGATTCAGGCACGGAGGTTTTGCATAACTAGGCTACATTAAGCAAGTGAAACGCACTGGTTTTTAGCCTAGACGCAAATGCCTTTGTAAATAAGAATTACTGCCACTGGTGCTGGAGTTTATTGATGAGTGTGCTCACTACGTGTACCCGTCTGTGAAGGAAGAGGTATATACAGTACATCATTGTCTCTCTTTTATACCTTTTTACCATCTGGACTGGAGACAGAGAGAGAGACAGACAGAAAGAGAACGAGAGAGACAGAGAGAAAGGCAGGGAGAGACTGTTGGGTCTGTGTCTGCTCTGAGGATAATCCAGATAACATCAGGTGAGGGTGAAGAGGTGAAATGGATGCGTCAGGCCAGCCTGTTGGCCCAGGATGCAATTGGGCCCTCTGTGACATACTCGTAGCCTTTCCCGATCGTCATATCCTCTCTTCCTCTCTCACTTCTCTACTCCCGTGTGTCTCTCAAAAACAAAAACGTGCTTTTTCCCCAGACCAATGAGATACGAGTTTCACAGTGACATCACTAGAAGGTGGCTTCTTTGTGATGAGCAGTTTGGGCCCTTCCCTTCCCTCTGGGACTTTCCTGCGACTCCCATCTTAGGATGGGTCCTGTGAAATAAGCACTTCCCCTTTCGCTCTGAAACATGGCGCATCACCCACTTCAGCTTTAAAACATGTCCCAGACACGCTGCAACTTGACTGACAGGAGTCATTCACAGCCAGTCAGTTAGCCAAAAAACCTGCCTGCCCTGCCGAACGCTGCAGTAATTATCAACTGAAAACTGACAGCATATGATTTGAATAACTCAATCAGCCACGCCGGGTTGATCTCTGAGAAATAAACCGGTTTAGAGACAAGGTTAGTGGCAGACTGACACATTGCTGACTTTTCTTTTCAAGGTCACCAACACCTCCATTCCTGCCAATAATCAATAATTTTAAATGCCTCCAGATAACCTCTCAAGATTTTAGTGCCCTACAACATCAAAAAAGTTATTTAATCTGGCTTTTTGAACCATAAACCATGCAATACGATATTAGCCACACAGTGTACTGTACATTTGCATATTTCTCAGGTGACATAATTTTGAGAGGAATATCTGCACCTGCAGACTGTAGTGTGATGACTGCTCATTAATCTACAGGCCGGTCTGTGACTGTCCCTCAGACCCCAGCTGCCGAACGGGCGGGCCCCCGTTAGAAGTGCAGAGTCAGTCGGCGGCGCGGGACTGTTTGAGAGCGCAGCTGCGTGAAAGTGCTGATGAGGGTCGGGTGCATGCGAGAGAGGCGTTTCGGGTGCAAGCCGCAGCGGAGCGGCACGCCCTGTGTACTGTGGACCGCTGCCCGGCCCTGGCACTGACCAGCGAGCTGTCCCGCCCGGGGGGGGGGGGGGGGGGTGGAGGTGGGGGGGGGGGCATCACAACACAAAGCGGAGAATCGCCCCGGCGAGGGTGGACAGCAGTCCGATCGCTGGGCCCCGGGCCAGGAGCTGCCAGCTGGGGGGGGGGGATTGCACGTCTCAATCCTCAACCCCACTGTTCAATCTCAGTTTCACCTCTTCAACTTTACTGTTCTTTTTGTGACTCCCTTTCGTTCTGTAAGGCTGAACCTTTATTAGGGGCGGGGGTAACAGAGAGACGGAAAAAAATTGAGGAGACACTGAGGAGAGAACAATAGAAGAAACTATGGTGACAAGGACAGTATCTCTGCCCGGAAGGTGTTAATTAGTCAGAACGTGGTGAAGGGAGTGTGTGTGCGTGTGTGTTTGTGTGTGTGTATTTATGAGGGGTAAAGGCTATTTTTGTTTTGGGGGAAAGGCAGGAGGTATTTGTTCACTGGGGTCATCTTGTGGTCACCTTAACAATTCAACCCACTGCCAAAGCCCTGACTTGCGGTTAACTGAAGACACAAACAGAGAAGCATTCAAAAAGAAAAAAAAAAGAAAAAAATCACCAACAGTCAAACAAGGCCTCACAATACACAATTCCCTGGCAAATGCCTGTATCCAAGCAACGGGCACTTTAATTTAGTTCACCATTACGTACCACACAATACAGACAATGGCCTTTATTCGGGTCCAGGTTTTCTTCATAAAGGCTACAACGGCAAGGGCCAAACTAAGATTCAGGCCTGTAACCTTCTACATACAAATACTGCTCCTTAAAGACAACCAAGCAGCACTGCAAGCCTCTTCAGCCTCCTCTACCCGGCCTTCACTCATCAAATTCCAGCCCATGATGAGACTAAAGCCTCTTAATCCTCTTCTACCTGGCCTTGACTCATCAAATCCCAGCCCATGACGAGGCTAAAGCCCTGGTAAAACTCTGTGCTCTGCCAGGCCAGCGGTCCGGCGGAATCTTCCGGAAAGTCAACATCATTACAGGGTGACAGTAATCTAAGCCCGAGTACATTGCGGCAAAAATAAAGAAATGGCCACTTTCTCGAACAAACTCGAACAAGAGTGGGACACATTTAAAAACACAGACAAAACACACAACGACATCACTAAAGGGTTATTATCATTGTTAGTTTTAAATTTCCTCATTGCAAACTTCCTGTATAATAACCGATTGTTCTTAATTACTTATGGATTTTGGCAGAACAGTAGTCCCTTTCACAGTAAAGTACTTAGAAATGGAAAAACACTGTATGCAATCCGCCATATCATTAGCAAGTCCGACTTATCATCGTTTGTCACAAGGACAATTAAGATCTGTATATTCATTTGCGTTTGAATTTTAAAAGCAATAAGAGGAAGTGCCCTAGTGATACGCTTCTGCTGACAGTGATGTGTCTGTATTGGTTCACCCAGGACTGCGGACAAGTGGCCCGGAACGGAGGGGCCCTGTTTCGTGACGGCTGGGATCGCTCTCCCTTGCACTCACCTGGATTACCACGCAACAATGCACACAGACACACAGCTGAGAGACAGAGAGAGAGCGAGAGGGATTGAGAGGGACAGAGAGATTGAGAGTAAGACGGAGGTTATTTTCTTATGGTCAATATCACCACAATTACTGCGGCTATCGATTTTGGCTGGTTTCCTTCATTATCTAATACGCCCAATTCAAGTAGCTGTCATTACTGCAATAGTAAAATTATTTCAAGATATGACTCAATTCACTTAAAAAAGATGGAGAAAAAGGGGTGGGAGGGAGGTAAGTGAGAGAGAGAGAGAGGGGGAGAGAGAGAGAGCAGCAGAGAGAAAACAGTAGAGAGAAGAAAAGAGTAGTAAAACAAATACCATTGAAAAGTGAAGATTTCCCCTCAGTACTGTTGGTTTTGCAGCATCGCTGTGAATAATGCAGTGGCCTGTGCCAAGAGGCCTTTTTCAACTCTGAAAGCAGCCAGAGAGAAACCGCAGGCGAGAGAGAGAGAGAGAGAGAATTGCGCTCTTAATGAGAAGAGAGCGATGCTAAGGGGGGGGGGGGGGGTATTCAGTGCTGATGAGGTTGTGGGTAATGTTTGTGACCGAGTAAAAACCCTTTCCAGAGACTGAGAAGACAGGGCGAGGGAGAGGGAGAGGAGAGGGAGAGGGAGAGAGAGAGAGAGAGAGAGAGAGAGAGAGAGAGAGAGGGAGGTAGCAGTGACAGATGTACCCAGGACAGGGACTAAGTGCAGCTGTGTGTTTTTACCGTGCGGGGAGAGAACTGCCTCTACCCTTTCACACCACCATGAGTAAAGTCAAACGCTTTTGCCAGACTGAGGGTGTGGGGTGGGTTCATCTCTCACGCACACACACAGGTGCCAACATGCCCTACATAAGGCCATTAGCCTGCCCGCCTCGCAGTGCTGGGCCCACCAGGCCGCTAATCTCTGCAGTTTACATGAGGCCCGGGGGCCCTTCCTAAAAAGCAGAGCGAATTTTGACCAATGCCTGAGGCGAGAGAGGCAACCCCACGTCCGGCGGCGCGCCTTCGCCCCCGAGAGACCGACTCAAAACGGAGCGGATAACGTAACGGGAGCCCCTCGCGGATGGCGGGGAGGAGCACATCCGAAATAAAAACCGCCGGAAAAAAATCGATGGAAGCTCCGACGGGGGCTCTCTGGCTGAAACGCGCCAGCGTCTCGCTGTAGCTCGTCTGGCAGCGCGTCGAACGGCGCCATAAGTCAAGGCTCTTTTTTTTTCTCCCCTATTCATTGGGACGTACTGCCCATTTCTGCGCACACTTTGAGAACACTCCTCCCCACTCGATTAACACAGAGCACACCCGGTTCATTCACAAAGGGTGGGAAATCGATCGTTTTTTAAAGTCTGCAGTTGCGCCACCGAGAAGCGGGAACAGGAGAGCGGCCCTCCGCTAGCTAGCTAGGAGTAGCATGCTCCGCTAGCGCGTACGGCGGAGGAAACGGCAGGCTATCCCGCTATTATTTACCACGGCAGCTACAACCCATTAACCTCCATCCATCACCACCCCATTGCTGGCTTACAAGTGGGAGTGGCCCAGAACAAAGAGACACAAAAAAAAAAAGAAACAGTCGCAGCTGCAAACGTTCGCAGAGCAGAGGCTCGGAAATGGACCGCGGCGTGCTAAACAGGAGCCGAGCGGCGGCGTGCAAGCTAATCGGGAGGAGAGTGGGGCGATCGAAGAGGCCACACGGGCAGAGTCTGATACCGAGGGAAGCGGGTGACGGATGGGAGGGGCGGGGCCGGGAAGCCGCAGAGCCATCGCATTTGCATTTCGCCTTTGAACGCTTCCTCTAAAGGTCACCCTGCAGACAGAGGCGTCGATGAGCCGGACACGCGTAACGCATTTACGCCAAGGTCCTCTTCCGCCTTCGAGATAGAGGCGTGGGCAGAACAAAAAAAACAGTAAAAGACAGGCCTTTGTTTCAGTTGACCGTCCGCTCCTCATGACCGCAAATGCTCCTCATGACTCACTCCTCTACGTCTCCGTCACAAACGTGTGAAAATCCCTTCTCCTTTACAAAAATAACCTCAGTTTCATGGTGCCCTTCCCCTTTCTGGTTGCGATTTGAAATCGAGGAGTCAATTTCGAAATTTCCACGGTATCCCTGCCCTGACGCGGCACCATTCTTCCACAGAGGGTCTGGGGCGGCTCTGAGCTCATGCACCTCATACCTGGTGCCCGGGGCTTGTCCTTTGTGCCTGAATGAGCTGTTCTTCCATTAAAATAACAGCAGGAGCAATCGGAAGGGCTGAATTTTGATTCTCGCAGCAACAAGGAGGACCTGAACTCTAGCTGGAAGTGTTAGAATACAACAGTATGCAGGATAATGACAACAACAGGCCATTCAGCCGTTTATCAACAGTCTGAGGCAGGGATACTCAAACCGGGCCATCGGCTGGTTTTCACTCTTTCCCCTCTAATCAGGAACTCATTTACACCTGAAACAGCAGGTGAGTGGAACGTCGGACCAATCATTGACATTATTCAATCAATTAAGGATAAAAGAGACAAGCAATACTACTGGCGTTGAGGTCCAGACTGGAGTATACCCTGAGATATACTGTACGCTTTAACACCAACGGCCTCTGCTGCATCACCTGGCAAGCTGTGCCATGCACTGAAACCTCTCTGTGAGCAGAGACCACGCGTGACTCAAACAGTACCAGCAATCTAACCAAGGCCGGAGAGCTGCGGTACAGTGGGTTTGCTATGCAGCGAATCATGAGGTCAGCAGGACTCTGCCAAACAGTCGCAAGTCTTTAGCAACAGGCCATCGGCTCGGTCTACCATTAACCCTCCCGCGTGGTAAACATTACCTACTCTCCCTGTGGTCATGGTGTGTGACATTCCTCCCGATATCCGACCCTGAGTAGAGTTCGGTTACTGTGTTCCCTTCTGTGGGCCATGAGTCATAAGTCAAAAGGCTTGACTGAAAGACCCAATCATTCTTTTCAGCAGGCGCATTTCACACCAAGCCTAGGCTAAAACCGTGGGTCGCTAAACAAAGCTATCAACACCTAGATTCTTAGACCCCCCCCCCCCACCCCAAAAGCGAGCAGCTCAGTACCTTATTCCTTTTCCAAATGGCTCTGAAACCAGGCTAGCTCATTTCATTTATTTTCTAGTATTCCTTTCCCTGTTCTGCTGACCAGCTACAGGTTAGCCTGCTAGCTCTGGCCTACTTATTAGCCAGCCACAGGCAGACAGCAGGCACCGCTAAGCTAAAGATCAGGAAATGCAAACAGAAAGGAAGTATGTCTGTGCCCTTTTGTTTTTTAATCCAAATACTTCTGTGGATATACCACAGTTCTCAAAGGGAACATGCTGCCATCACATATTATACAAAATAACCAGAAGTAAAAAGTAGGCTAAATACTAGTAACAGACCTTTTTTGTGTGGGGGAGGGGGGGGGGGGGGGGTACAGTACATTTTTGGGGGGTCCAGGCCCTGGTGTGAATGCGGGTCGCTCGACACGGGCTGCAGCTGTGGGTAACCCATAGGGAATTACGTGAGGCCGCCCCGGGTCAGCCGTGGTGGCGTGTGTCTGTGCTTCGGAGAGGGGAGATAAACCGGTCTGCTGACAGCCCACACAATGCAGACCTGAATGATGGCTTGTTCAAATAACCGCCCCCGCCCCACACTCCCCCCAAATCCCACCGATCCCCTGTTGTCATGGTGACCCCTCTTAAAACACCTCAGCTATTCACAAGAAGGGGAAAGAGAGGGAGACAGAACAATGACAGAAAGAGAGAGATAATGAGAGAGACAGAGATAGAGATAGAGAGAGAGACATATAGAGACAGAGAGAGATAATGAGAGAGACAGAGAGAGCGAGAGAGAGACAGACAGACAGACATATAGAGAGAGACAGAGCGAGAGAGAGAGAGACAGACAGACAGACATATAGAGAGAGACAGAGAGAGAGAGATGAGACATATAGAGAGAGAAAGAGAGAGATAGATGAGACATACAGACAGGCCAGCTGGACGATGCAGGGATGACAGTACTGTACTGTACTAACAGGAGCGCTAAAGTCAGAGATAACGTCACGGGAGGGCAGCTGTGCTGTGGGAGAGCTTGGTACCGGTCTGAGTGTAACGTGAAGTGGGGCACTCAGGACAGAGAGAGAAAGCCTTTTCACTGGGAAATCAAAGGCCTGTGTCTGACATCGCTCATATTGCTCAAGGGCAAGCTGAGCTCTCAGGCTGTCTACTGAAAATTAACCTGTTGATTTCATCATTGCAAAAATACAGAGCTTAACTGCGCAAAAGAAACGCCTTCTCAAACCGACACACAGCGGCTGGTGAGATAGCATGTAGGGGTCACTCCACATGTCTATGTGTGTCTGTCTGTGTGTGTGCATGTGTGTGTGTTCTGATGTTTAATCTATCCAGTGTATAACTGTGAACAGCAGTATGTGTATGTATGTCTGTGTGTATGGTGTGTGTGTGTGTGTGCGTGGCTGTGTGTGTATGCATGCGTGTTTGTGTGCACGTGGTGTGTGTATGTGTGTATATGTGTATATGCATGCGCATGTGTGTGCACGTGGTGTGTGTATATGTGATGTGAGAGAGGCAGACGCAGGCAGACACAGAGTCTGCAGCAGTAAAGCGATGCTCTCTCCACAGACGGCTGCTTATTCTCACCCTCAGTCTGCATGCGATGCCTGGCTGTGTGTCCACTCCAGGGGACCTTTCAGACAAGCAGCAGAGTGCAGGAGAGGGAGAGACCCATAACCCCCTGCGGCTCTCCCTGACACACATTTCATCTGCTAACACACATACAAGGGCTGCTTTACACCTCGCCTAAACCCTGCACACACACGCGCGCGCACGCACGCACACACACAAACACTTCTTCATTCTTCCTGTCCCAAATCACTGCGCAGGAGTCATGTTGGTTCCCTGGCTCTTGCGTTGATAACCGAGTTGATACATAATGTATTTATGTTGATGGTTTATGACTGGCTGGAGAGAGGTTGGTAGGTGAATCAGACTCCGCGCAGTCAGGCTAACGTGCTTCACAACATCCTTACCAATTTAAAGCCTCCTGGATCCTTTTAGGGCTTTTGAATACTTTAATGGAGGTCCAATTTAAAGCCTCCTGGATCCTTTTAGGGCTTTTGAATACTTTAATGGAGGTCCGATGAGACCCCGGGCTTCTCCTGTCTCATTAGAGCGATGGCTTTCGCTCGGAGGAAAGGGCTAGGCCGAGACAGGGAAGGGGAAACCATAGCGATGGCGTTCGCTCGGAGGAAGGGGGGTAGGCAGAGAGAGGAGGAATGCTGGGTGGAGAGCAGGATGGGGCGGGGAGTGCGGATAAAGAGCTGCCGCCACGGCGCTTCACCAGCACGCCGGTTACCACCAGCTTTCCCCCCCAAACTCTCCTAAGAAAATCCACCCAAACAACGGCGGCGTCGACGCCCCTTTGTGTTCATGCTCTACGCGTGTGTTCTGCATTCATTACAAAAAATGTTTTTAAAAAGGCCTTGGGCGACACACTTCCTGTTATAATTTACCGCACATGAGCCCTGAAATCTATGTTAATCTTCGGAAATGAAACTCAAAGAAAACAAACCGCAGACTAAATGATCGGTTGGTCATGCAGCACAAAGACAAGTCATTGGGTCTTAAAGAGGCCGATTTATGGGCTAAATGTTGGGCATGTCCAATCAAACACATTTCCTGGGTTTTATTGCCTTACAGCGGCTCGCTGGGTGCTCATTTATAGCCTATAAAACGGCCACATCGACCATATTCTGAACAGCCTAAATACCCCTGCCCCCCTTGTGCACAATGAACCTCAACCATCCCCCCGTTTACAAGCCCCTCCCCTTCTCTCTCCTTTGTGAGCTATGGCCCACATAAAGCTCTGTCCTCTATCTCTCTGCCTCCTTCTATCCCTCTCTCCCTCTCCCAACCTCTACAGCTCCATCCCTCTCTCTTATCATTACGGTTTCCTCTCCCTCCATCTCTCCACCTCTCTCACCTTCCTCCATCTATCTCTCCCTCCCTCCCTCCCTCCCCTCCCTCCCTCCCTCCCCTCCCTCCCTCCCACCCTCTCTCTATCCTTTCCTCTCTGCCCCTCCCTCCCTCCCCTCCCTCCCTGGTCCTTTAATCCCTGCAGGCAGGCTCCCATCGGCCCCTCTCTATCAGGGCTTATAGCCGGCGTGGGCCAGAGCGGTTTCCAGTCCCCACGTCACCAGGCCAGATGTTTGCACATTTAAAAAAAAGGGCCCCAAAGCGAGGCAGCTGCAGCCCGGTCCAGAGAAGCGGCGTGCAGACAAACGCCCTCCAGCTCCCTGCGGCCCATAAACACCACCCTACTGCTTCCCTACATCTCTGTCCTTCTTCTCGTCCTCCTCAGCGCCTCCCTTCTTCTCTGGCGGCGCCTATCTTTCCCCTCCAATCTCTCCACATTCCCTCCCTTCCTCTCCCGCCAGACACTGCCAGCAGATAACTGAGAGTTGTGTGTTGTGCATTAGGCTGATTAAACTGAGTGCGCGCGTGTGTGTGTGTGTGTGTTTGTGTGTGTGCTTGTGCGTGTGTGTGGGTGGTGGTGGGGGGGGGGGGGGGGGGGGGGGGGGGTTATTTAGCACCTATCCCAGGTCTCCCACAGTCTGGGGGTGGGGATGATTTTTTGGGGTTATGTATGGTGACGATGGCGGGTTGCGTGCGAGCGCGGCTCTGAGATCGAGCCCTCTGGGACAGGCGGGGAGGGGGCGTTGGAAGGAGACGAGGGGATTAGCTGAGGGAGTACGACTCTCTTGTCTACTCGAGAGCTGACACGTTTAATCTCTCCTCCTTAAGGAGAGAGGCGGGGGCTCATGAGTAACTGACTGCGTTCACTTTGACATCCATCCCCATTTCCCTCCTCTCTCTCTCTCCCTATATCCCATCCCTCCTTTTACTCAAACCCCCCCCCGCCAACTGACATGCAGCCCCACAGCCCTTTACAATAATTCCTGTAGAGACAGTAGTGTAACACACAGATACACGCAGACATGCATATTACACACACACACACACACACACACACACACACACACACACACACACACACACACACACACACACACACACACACACACACACACACACACACACACAACACACAACACACAACACACACTCACACACAATACATACACAGTACACACACAGTATAACACACACACTTTACCACGCATATACACATACACACGCACGCACAGACAGATAATACACACTCACACTCAAAATTCAGTCTACTGCTAGATATCTCTCTCACCCTCAAACCATGATCCAGTACTCTATGGGGGAAATTAAAAGGACTTGATATGGGTGAGAAGAAACAGGAATAAAGATGCGAGGGGGATACAGAGGAGGAAAGCAGGGGACAGGGATAGGGGACAGGCAAAGCGCCCCTCCAGTACCTCGTACAGCTCTGTTAAACCCACTGGCCAAAGTACTTCATTTCTCAGCGACGTTGCTGACAAACACGGTTTTCCGTAACAGCCGAGGATTTTCACTTCGGAGAAATATCCTGTCTTCGCAGCTCGACTGAAATCAGAATTCTCAGAAGTTGGGCAACGAGCGAGCGTGCGCAATCAGGAAGGAAACGCAGGGCGTGTGGTCTCTCGCACGATAAACCAGCCTCTGGCCACTCATTCCTCATCGCCGAAACGCGCTCGCGCTTCACGCCGTCGCTCGACCTGCCAGTTTGGGGCTCTCTTCGCGTTTTGCCTCAATATAATTTGGCCGTACTTCAGAGAGCAAGTAGCACTCTGCTATGCCACCACACTGCAAACAAAAATCTGCCCTTAACAAGTGTTTTGT
>CM056389.1:13718162-13789117 GCA_029718625.1 Synaphobranchus kaupii
CTCTAGCTGGAAGTGTTAGAATACAACAGTATGCAGGATAATGACAACAACAGGCCATTCAGCCGTTTATCAACAGTCTGAGGCCAGGGATACTCAAACCGGGCCATCGGCTGGTTTTTCACTCTTTCCCCTCTAATCAGGAACTCATTTACACCTGAAACAGCAGGTGAGTGGAACGTCGGACCAATCAATGACATTATTCAATCAATTAAGTATAAAAGAGACAAGCAATACTACTGGCGTTGAGGTCCAGACTGGAGTATACCCTGAGATATACTGTACACTTTAACACCAACGGCCTCTGCTGCATCACCTGGCAAGCTGTGCCATGCACTGAAACCTCTCTGTGAGCAGAGACCACACGTGACCTCAAACAGTACCAGCAATCTAACCAAGCCGGAGAGCTGCGGTACAGTGGGTTTGCTATGCAGCGAATCATGAGGTCAGCAGGACTCTGCCAAACAGTCGCAAGTCTTTAGCAACAGGCCATCGGCTCTGTCTACCATTAACCCTCCCGCGTGGTAAACATTACCTACTCTCCCTGTGGTCACCGGCGTGGTGTGTGACATTCCTCCCGAAATCCGACCCTGAGTAGAGTTCGGTTACTGTGTTCCCTTCTGTGGGCCATGAGTCATAAGTCAAAAGGCTTGACTGAAAGACCCAATCATTCTTTTCAGCAGGCGCATTTCACACCAAGCCTAGGCTAAAACCGTGGGGTCGCTAAACAAATGCTATCAACACCTAGATTCTTAGACCCCCCCCCCCCCCAACCCCAAAAGCGAGCAGCTCAGTACATTTATTTTCTAGTATTTCCTTTCCCTGTTCTGCTGACCAGCTACAGGTTAGCCTGCTAGCTCTGGCCTACATATTAGCCAGCCACAGGCAGACGGCAGGCACCGCTAAGCTAAAGATCAGGAAATGCAAAAAGAAAGGAAGTACGTCTGTGCCCTTTTGTTTTTAATCCAAATACTTCTGTGGCTATACCACAGTTCTCAAAGGGAACATGCTGCCATCACATATTATACAAAATAACCAGAAGTAAAAAGTAGGCTAAATACTAGTAACAGACCTTTTTTGTGTGGGGGAGGGGGGGGGGTACAGTACATTTTTGGGGGGTCCAGGCCCTGGTGTGAATGCGGGTCGCTCGACACGGGCTGCAGCTGTGGGTAACCCATAGGGAATTACGTGAGGCCGTCCCGGGTCAGCCGTGGTGGCGTGTGTCTGTGCTTCGGAATGGGGAGATAAACCGGTCTGCTGACAGCCCACACAATGCAGACCTGAATGATGGCTTGTTCAAATAACCGCCCCCGCCCCACACTCCCCCAAATCCCACCGATCCCTGTTGTCCATGGTGACCCCTCTTAAAACACCTCAGCTATTCACAAGAAGGGGAAAGAGAGGGAGACAGAACAATGACAGAAAGAGAGAGATAATGAGAGAGGACAGAGATAGAGATAGAGAGAGAGACATATAGAGACAGAGAGAGATAATGAGAGAGACAGAGAGCGCGAGAGAGAGAGACAGACAGACAGACATATAGAGAGAGACAGAGCGAGAGAGAGAGAGACAGACAGACAGACATATAGAGAGAGACAGAGAGAGAGAGATGAGACATATAGAGAGAGAAAGAGAGAGATAGATGAGACATACAGACAGGCCAGCTGGACGATGCAGGGATGACAGTACTGTACTGTACTAACAGAGGCGCTAAAGTCAGAGATAACGTCACGGAGGGCAGCTGTGTTGTGGGAGAGCTTGGTACCGGTCTGAGTGTACGTGAAGTGGGGCACTCAGGACAGAGAGAGGAAAGCCTTTTCACTGGGAAATCAAAGGCCTGTGTCTGACATCGCTCATATTGCTCAAGGGCAAGCTGAGCTCTCAGGCTGTCTACTGAAAATTAACCTGTTGATTTCATCATTGCAAAATACAGAGCTTACTGCGCAAAAGAAACGCCTTCTCAAACCGACACACAGCGGCTGGTGAGATAGCATGTAGGGGTCACTCCACATGTCTATGTGTGTCTGTCTGTGTGTGTGCATGTGTTCTGATGTTTAATCTATCCAGTGTTAACTGTGAACAGCAGTATGTGTATGTATGTCCTGTGTGTATGGTGTGTGTGTGTGTGTGTGGCTGTGTGTGCACCGTGGTGTGTGTATATGTGATGTGAGAGAGGCAGACGCAGGCAGACACAGAGTGTGCAGCAGTAAAGCGATGCTCTCTCACAGACGGCTGCTTATTCTCATCCTCAGTCTGCATGCGATGCCTGGCTGTGTGTCCACTCCAGGGACCTTTCAGACAAGCAGCAGAGTGCAGGAGAGGGAGAGACCCATAACCCCCTGCGGCTCTCCCTGACACACATTTCATCTGCTAACACACATACAAGGGCTGCTTTACACATCGCCTAAACCCTGCACACACACACGCGCGCACGCACGCACACACACACGCACCACACACAAACACTTCTTCATTCTTCCTGTCCCAAATCACTGCGCAGGAGTCATGTTGGTTCCCTGGCTCTTGCGATGATAACCGAGTTGATACAATGTATTTATGTTGATGGTTTATGACTGGCTGGAGAGAGGTTGGTAGGTGAATCAGACTCCGCGCAGTCAGGCTACGTGCTTCACAACATCCTTACCAATTTAAAGCCTCCTGGATCCTTTTAGGGCTTTTGAATACTTTAATGGAGGTCCGATGAGACCCGGGCTTCTCCTGTCTCAATAGAGCGATGGCTTTCGCTCGGAGGAAAGGGCTAGGCCGAGACAGGGAAGGGGAAACCATAGCGATGGCGTTCGCTCGGAGGAAGGGGTAGGCAGAGAGAGGAGGAATGCTGGGTGGAGAGCAGGAGGGGCGGGGAGTGCGGATAAAGAGCTGCCGCCACGGCGCTTCACCAGCACGCCGGTTACCACCAGCTTTCCCCCCCAAACTCTCCTAAGAAAATCCACCCAAACAACAGCGGCGTCGACGCCCCTTTGTGTTCATGCTCTACGCGTGTGTTCTGCATTCATACAAAAAAATGTTTTAAAAAGGCCTTGGGCGACACACTTCCTGTTATAATTTACCGCCATGAGCCCTGAAATCTATGTTAATCTTCGGAAATGAAACTCAAAGAAAACAAACCGCAGACTAAATGATCGGTTGGTCATGCAGCACAAAGACAAGGTCATTGGGTCTTAAAGAGGCCGATTTATGGGCTAAATGTTGGGCATGTCCAATCAAACACATTTTCTGGGTTTTATTGCCTTACAGCGGCTCGCTGGGTGCTCATTTATAGCCTATAAAACGGCCACATCGACCATATTCTGAACAGCCTAAATACCCCTGCCCCCCTGTGCACAATGAACCTCAACCATCCCCCCGTTTACAAGCCCCTCCCCTTCTCTCTCCTTTGTGAGCTATGGCCACATAAAAGCTCTGTCCTCTATCTTCTGCCTCCTTCTATCCCTCTCTCCCTCTCCCAACCTCTACAGCTCCATCCCTCTCTCTTATCATTACGGTTTCCTCTCCCTCCATCTCTCCACCTCTCTCACCTTCCCTCCATCTATCTCCTCCCTCCCTCCTCCCTCCCCTCCCACCCTCTCTCTATCCTTTCCTCTCTGCCCCTCCCTCCCTCCCTCCCTCCCTCCCTGGTCCTTTAATCCCTGCAGCAGGCTCCCATCGGCCCCTCTCTATCAGGGCTTATAGCCGGCGTGGGCCAGAGCGGATTCCAGTCCCCACGTCACCAGGCCAGATGTTTGCACATTTAAAAAAAGGGCCCCAAAGCGAGGCAGCTGCAGCCCGGGTCCAGAGAAGCGGCGTGCAGACAAACGCCCTCCAGCTCCCTGCGGCCCATAAACACCACCCTACTGCTTCCCTACATCTCTGTCCTTCTTCTCGTCCTCCTCAGCGCCTCCCTCTTCTCTGGCGGCGCCTATCTTTCCCCTCCATCTCTCCACATTCCCTCCCTTCCTCTCCCCGCCAGACACTGCCAGCAGATAACTGAGAGTTGTGTGTTGTGCATTAGGCTGATTAAACTGAGTGCGCGTGTGTGCGCGCGTGTGTGTGTGTGTGTGTGTGTGTGTGTGTGTGTGCTTGTGCGGTGTGCGTATGTGTGGGTGGTGGTGGTGGGGGGGGGGGGGGGTTATTTAGCACCTATCCCAGGTCTCCCACAGTCTGGGGGTGGGGATGATTTTTTGGGGTTATGTATGGTGACGATGGCGGTTGCGTGCGAGCGCGGCTCTGAGATCGAGCCCTCTGGGACAGGCGGGGAGGGGGCGTTGGAAGGAGACGAGGGGATTAGCTGAGGGAGTACGACTCTCTTGTCTACTCGAGAGCTGACACGTTTAATCTCTCCTCCTTAAGGAGGGAGGCGGGGCTCATGAGTAACTGACTGCGTTCACTTTGACATCCATCCCCATTTCCCTCCTCTCTCTCTCCCTATATCCCATCCCTCCTTTTACTCAACCCCACCCCGCCAACTGACATGCAGCCCCACAGCCTTTTATAATAATTCCTGTAGAGACAGTAGTGTAACACACAGATACACGCAGACATGCATATTACACACACACACACACACACACACACACACACACACACACACACACACACACACACACACACACACACACACACACACACGCACACACAATACATACACAGTACACACACAGTATAACACACACACTTTAACACGCATATACACATACACACGCACGCAGACAGATTAATACACACTCACACTCAAAATTCAGTCTACTGCTAGATATCTCTCTCACCCTCAAACCATGATCCAGTACTCTATGGGGAAATTAAAAGGACTTGATATGGGTGAGAAGAAACAGGAATAAAGATGCGAGGGGGATACAGAGGGGGAAAGCAGGGGACAGGGATAGGGGACGGGCGAAGCGCCCCTCCAGAACCTCGTACAGCTCTGTTAAACCCACTGCCAAAGTACTTCATTTCTCAGCGCGTTGCTG
The DNA here is from genome assembly GCA_029718625.1 of Synaphobranchus kaupii. Lineage (NCBI taxonomy): Eukaryota > Metazoa > Chordata > Actinopteri > Anguilliformes > Synaphobranchidae > Synaphobranchus > Synaphobranchus kaupii. Next base: position 13,723,124 of record CM056389.1, read on the forward strand.
ACAAACACGGTTTTCCGTAACAGCCGAGGATATTTCACTTCGGAGAAATGTCCTGTCTTCGCAGCTCGACTGAAATCAGAATTCTCAGAAGTTGGGCAACGAGCGAGCGTGCGCAATCAGGAAGGAAACGCAGGGCGTGTGGTCTCTCGCACGATAAACCAGCCTCTGGCCACTCATTCCTCATCGCCGAAACGCGCTCGCGCTTCACGCCGTCGCTCGACCTGCCAGTTTGGGGCTCTCTTCGCGTTTTGCCTCAATATAATTTGGCCTTACTTCAGAGAGCAGTAGCACTCTGCTATGCCACCACACTGCAAACAAAAATCTGCCTTAAACAAGTGTTTTGGTCTTGTAATGAGACTTAAAATCTCTAAAGAGGAAAATATTAGCTTTTTTTAAGTTACTTTTTGTTTGACAAGTGAATTCTTACCCCACTGGCAAACGTTTGTGTTTCGCAAAAAAGTAACAGAAATAAGATTCTAAAGTCTAAATATAAGATTAAAATGCATTGTTAAGATTGACTTATTTTTTGGTTTTTGGTGAAATGTGAGCGTTTTTAACATGGAAAGCCAGGCATGCTGTAGCACAGACACTACGCTGGCACTGGGAGACCACAGGAGCATGTGAACGGTGAGTGGGAGGAAGGAGAGAGGAGGAGGTGGTGGGAGGTGCGGTGGGAGTGTTAATGGTTTGTGTGTTCTCTCAGCCACAGGGGAAGACCACTCCTTATTGGAGCACTGACACACTCAGAGAGAACATGGCCAGACTGGGGCTTTACTCTACACACAAAGGAAGACCATAAACGGACCAATAACCAGACGCATAACCACACCCACACGCCGCACACACAGGCACACGCACTCACAAACAGACATACACAAATATCCAGAGCCAAAACTACATTCAGCCTCAGACATATACACATACAGACAGACAGACAGGACAAATGAGACTCCCACAGACCAAATTACACACACACACACACACACACACACACACACACACACACACACACCACACACACACACACACACACACACACACACACACACACACACACACACACACACACACGGCATTCACTTAATTTGCAGTCGCCTCCAGGACACAGTTAAGGATAGCTGACTGATAGCCCCCCCCCACCAACCCACCACCCCCAGCTTTAATGAAGATGAAGAAACACAGCAAGCCTTCTGTTAACAATTAAGGCAGGTTGACAGAGCGTTACATGTATTTCGGCGGGGGGTGGTTCCCCACTAGGGCTCAGGGTGTTCCAAGTTCCTGACTGCCGCCAGCCCATTCGCCGCGGCTGGCTAGCCAGGCCGGCAGCGGATCAAGTCTCCGCACTCGGCCAAGCCGCGGCCACGACGCTGCCAATTCCCTTGATCGGCCGGAACGGCGGGACGGCAGTCCGCAAGCGGTCCCCAAAACGCGCCGGGAGCGACTGCGTTCGCTCTGCAGCGACGCTGGCCGGCTCCTCTGCGTACAAAAGTGGCTCCACCCCCCCCCCATCGCCGTGTTTTTCAGTCGATGTTATTCATCGTCCGCGTTTTAGAACCACTCCCATCTGCAGTCACCACAGCTACAGGCGTGACCGCTCTGCGCCTGCAGTCCAAGGGGCTGGAAGCAGGCCGAGCCTTTTGTGCTCAAATTCCTTCTTTTCCCCGCTCTGCGTCTCAACATTTTCTGCGAGCGCCACGAAGGAAGATGCTCTCCCTGCCCGAAACTGTCCGGGAGAAAAACTGGCATTCAAATGAGTAAAATTAGCACCGAAATGAAGATAAATTAGCAGCTTAGCGGTTTATTTTGAGCCTGCCAAGGCAGCTGTCTGCCTGGGCTCTGCTGGATGTCTGTCAGGCTCCGTATCGCACCCTCACCGATGCTGCTGCCTTAACATATCCTCCATAATAATGAGACGCTGTAGAGTCTTATGCTGACAGATCCTACAAGCGGATCTAAGACCCTGTACAGGGTGTACCGAGACAGAGTGTCAGCGTTTTACTCATCAGACAGGTAAAAATTCAGAGAGGAAGTATTTGAAGAATTCTCTGAGGCTGTTTAATTCTCCCTCTCTCGTTCCCTCTCCCCCTCTCCCTCCCTCTCTCCCTCATTTCCCCTCTCCCTCTCTCATTCTCTCTCAAAATATAAACATATACTTCTCTTATTTGGGGACCGGTATGGGGGGGGGGGGTCACCGATGGATCAAAAAAAGCCCCATGATGCATCTGGAGTGTGCGTGTTAGCCTGTGTGTGCTGTTATCAGTGCAGTTGTGTCCCAGAGGGAAGGGGTGGTTTTCCTGACCAAACATGAGGAAGTGTGTGCCTCTTCCCTGGCCCCCGGCGATGGGGCCAACAATGGCCTTCCTTCCCTCTCTTCACCTCCCGGCAAAGTTCACACAGGGTGCAGCTCCCCCTGAAGCCCACCAGGGCGGCGGCAGAGGGCAACTCGCGCTCGGCGTTGATCGCCCACGGCCACCGAAGCCACCCATTCCACACTCCCGCACACAGGAAGGAATGAAGGAACGGCACGAAAGGACGGAAAATCGTCGCAGGTGCGCGGCGGTGTTTCCGGAACGTTCCGTCCCTATGTCGGGTAAACACGGCCATGTTTCCGCCGGAGAGCGACACGGAGTCGCTCAGCGCGGTGTGGGCGAGTAGCCAAATTAACTGTAGCGCCGGCCGGCCCTCACCTGTTTAAGCTTCCCTACACCGCACCTCTGCACAGCGCTCACCTGTGTAAACATTGCTGCGGGCGTGGCAGAGTTTGCACTGCCGCTTGAGAGGAGTTAGGAATAACAAGCCCCGGCATGAAAACCCATCTAGCAGGGCAAACATTCACCGTGCGAGCACACACACGCTTACTTACCACACCGTGTGAACGCAGAGTGTCCCCCACAATGCGCTTTCACACACATTTGTGTATACACGGGGGGGGGGGGGTCGGGCTGACTACAAATCGCTCAAAACCAAAATCTTACTTTACCTGACATTGTGAGGGGAATGGCAAACTTTCAAAAGAAATAGAGTGAAAACCCAAACTGAATTAGAAGAAAACTAAAATCGGGTCAAAAAAAAAAAAAGTAAACCGATTTCTCATTCATTGAAATTTGGTTGTGCAAATGAGCATACAAATGAAGGCTGGAATCTTGTCCAGAACGTTCTACAGTAAGCACAGAATATGATTCCATTCCATTAACACTGAGTCCTAAAGTGAGACAGACACAGACACACAGACACACAGACACACAGACACACAGGACACACAGACACACAGACACACAGACACACACAGACACACACACACACACACACACACACACACACACACACAGTTACAGGCATCCAAGCAAGCACATGCATGCCACTCTCACACATTACACAATTTATTAAGTCGTTATCCTGAATACTTCTACGAGTAATATTCCAAGTTAAACTCTTACAGTTGAAGCACTTCAGGTCAAATATCCACATTCTAGTAGTTACCGACCTCAGTGGCCCGACCTCCACTCCACACCCCCTCCTCACACTACAAGCTCCCAGACTCCCCGGAAAGAACAAAAATAAAATATTCAGCGATGAATCTCTCGGTGTCGCCCCGAAAAGCTGTCAGTCAGTGACAGACCGGAGAGGAAAGAGACTCAGCGACACGCCTATGAACCCTAGAACTTCACTGGCCTTGAGAAGAGTTCTGAGATTAGCCTGGTCGACTCATGTATCATGTAGGGGCACAGAGAAAATGGCTCCGTCCGAATCTCTGAAGGAGGGTCGTTCCCTCCCTCCCTCCCTCCTTCCTGCCCATGACAATTTACTGGCCTGAAGTGACTACTGATCGGCTGGCGCCAAGGTTCGCCGTATTGCCTTCACCTATCTGTTCTCCGTAGAGAAAGGGGAGAAAGAGAGGAAGGGGCGTGATGTTCGATTTTCCAGACGCAGGCCGTTACTCAGATAAATAAGCCGTATCTTCTCCTCCCAGACGCGACGGGGCCGCACTTCCTCGTCCGCAGAAAGGCGCGGGCTGGCCGCGCGGGCCTGGCGCGTCTCCCACGCAATTCCGAAGATGTCGAGCTCGCGCGGGCGGAACGCGGCCACGCTAAACGCAGCAGTGGAACTAAATAGAGCAAGGGGCACTGTCAAAACCACGGGTGGCAGCCCCTATATCGTGTCTTTGATGACGCTCTGTCAGCACATAGGTGTGAAAGCCATGACAGGAGTACTTTAGAGTTTCCGTTTCATGCTTTAGACTGCGCCTCTGTTCCACAGTGTCTGGGAGTTTGGGTAATCCATGTAAGTAAAGGAGATTTATTTGTGGCTGAGAGCAACGCTTACACAAAATATCAACAGACCCTACAGCACAATGCTAACCAACACAAAGCGGAGGTAGCTGGTTTTTATTTACAATGGCCCTTGTAGAGTGGCTCTCATGACCAACAAAGGGCTCTCTCGATGAGTCGGCACCTTCTCAAAATAATGACGCGAAAAAAAGGATTAAAGTAAAGTTTTTTTTTAAAAGGAGTAAAAATAAATAAATAACTGCAGGGTACCATCTAACGGAGGTTCAAAAAGGCAGCTCACTCGAGTTTTCATTTCTGAAGATGCTCTGCGGTTAACGAGAATGCGCACCAATGGCGGGAGTACAAAAAAAAACACTCCCCTTTCGCTTCAAAGGCCGAGATCAATCGACCGGAGGCCCGGGGGGGGGGGGGGGGGGGGGTTGGGGGGCTGGGACGCTGTAAAACCCAGCCTTATCGGCCTCCGAAATCATCGCACTCCCCCCCTCAGCTGTTTACTCGCAGCTCCTCGGTCTACACACCACCGCCACAAAAAGCACAAGATCTTCCACGAAATCTTTGGCACTGCAAATAAGTAAAGGTTTACACTCCGCTACAGCAGCTGTGCGCTAAGGCTGCTGTGCACAGCCACGAAAGAACCCAAAGATCTCTACCTCCTGTACAGGGCTCCGAACAACCAGGCGGGAGGACGGGGAGTAAAGAAGGGTCTGGGCACTTCCCTGGAAGTCCTTGGAGTGGGCTTCTCTTAGGAAGGGCCCTGGGTTTTGGCGAGTCAAGCCACTCCTGAGGCTTGTCATATTTCAGGGGAACAAAATGGCTTGAACGGCCCCTAGAACTAAGGCTCCTGTGCAGGGTTCCGCTACATCAGGGGAGTCTGTAGCAATCTGGGGACCAACAAGAGGTCCATGACGAAGTCTCAAGAGTTCCACGTAAATACAAAACAATATTTTTCCCCTTTTTAGAAACATTTTACTTATGAGAAATCTTATTAAATTATTAAATATTTAAGCAGCTCCATGATCCCATAGTGTAATAACATGACAGTGCGAGTGTGTTAAATAGCTGCTACGCTGCAGTTTACAGTGAGCGTTTGAAAAAGGATAAAGGGTCCTTCAGTCAAAGGGTAACCATTTCATGGGGCCTTGAAATTAATACGCTTGTAAATCTCTATTCTATACCAAGCTAGAGACCGTTTCACTATGGCAAAACCTTTCCATGAGAGGAGAGAGAGAGAGAGAGAGAGAGAGAGAGAGAGAGATTGACAGACAGTGGTGCTCGTGGCAGGAAACTCATGTTGCAAGCGGACAAGTGCCTAAAGACGATGCTTGGGGGGGCACTGGATCTGCTCAGGAGTAACAAGCTGGCTGAGCCGATATGGAATGTGTGTGTGATCAATTCTGATTGGTCGGCTTTTAATCTCGAGTTGTTGCGCTGCTTTCAAGCCTTTGTGAATTGGAGCACCGGTACAGGATTAACCGCATAAATGTGAGATTGAGAAATCTTTTTTTTCCGGTGGCAGAGGCGGCGACAGTGTTTTTGTCTATAAGGCATGTCTGTACTGGTAGATCTGTGTGGGAACAGGGCAAAGCTGTGATTTAGTGATTGTGTTTGTGTGTGTGTGTGTGTGTGTGTGTCTATGTTTGTGCGTGTGTGTGTGTGTGTGTGTGTCTGTCCCTCACTGGGATTATCTAAAGCTGAGCACAAAGTGTTCCTTAGATTTAAGGGATTTACCATCAAAAAGAGCCAGTTGGGAAACAATTGAAAGTGTGTCCATTTAATCTACAAGATTGGCGATAGAGATTAAATGGTCCATTCGCAGGTGGATTAAGTCTGTTTATGAAGCCAGTGTGTTTCTTAATGTTGAGTAGTAGTGACAGAGGTCTAGTCCAGTACAATTTGAAGCTATATGGTCTTAGAGAGCCTCTCTATCAGTATCATTGTTATTATCATAATCGTCATAATATTGCTGCAAAAACGATCTAAGAAACGTTAATGTTAAGTGGTTTAGCGGACTGCAGTGCCCTGCATTATTTAGCATTTTAAAAAGTGACATGTCCACATCTTGCTGAAGAAACACAGATGCAGTGCGCTGGCCTGCGCTGGCCTGCTCCGGCAGCACAAATAACAGCGAGGCCATGGACAGCTCTGACGCTCAAATAAAGGCGCTGAAACGACACACGACAGAAACGGTCAAATTTAACCGTGATAGACGACGACAACTTGACGCGCGTCGACGCAACGCGGCCGCAAAAAAGAAAAACCTCACACGTGAGGAGCGCTCAAAAGGCAAAAAACCGCCAAGGGCGTTCTGATGCGTTTCTCGACCATCTAAAGGTAGCGGCTGCTTCCGTGCGGACCCAACCCGTCCCACAGCAAAGATGCGGAACTCGATAACGGGAGATGCGGGAGGCCCATTAACAAACAGCGCCTTGACATTTCTCCCCCCCCCGCCCCACAGTCTCTCGGGAGCTCCTTGCCTAGAATGTTCCTCTTGAGCAAGGCTAATAAAGATGATCGCTTGGCCACACTTTGGGAGGGCTCGTTCCAAACGGCGGGCTCCACTGAACAATGGCTTTTTTATTTTTCTCTGGGCTGCGCACCTCGCCGTCGCGCCTGAGGCTACAGATTGCAGCTCTTTATTAGGACCGCATTGTGCCTCGGCCGCGCCTATTGTCGGCTCGCTCAAAGCCACCGCGGGTTTTTGCCGCCGAGAGCCATTCGTCGCCGTTGCCGCGTGCCTCCTGTCGCGGCCGGGTCACTGCCGCCACCCGGCCGCGCCGCGCCGCGTCGCTCGTCCGCCCGCGCCCGCCGTGTTTCGTCAAAGGCCCGGGCGGGTCACCAGAGCAGCAACAAAGGCACCCCCCCCTCGCTGTCACGCTCCGCTCGGGAACACGGCTGATGAAAATCAGCCAGGAGAGAGAGGGAGATAGGTAGAGATGAGGAGATAGAGCAATAGACAGAGATGATGGCGAGATAGAGAGATAGAGAGAGAGACAGCATCTAAAAGCAATAAGTGAGATTTTAATCAAAGCAGCCTTCTAGCAGCACGTCAACTTCAAACGCACGACAAATAAGTGGTAGTTTAATTTTAACAGGGAGGTTGGGAGACAATTATCTAGAATAAGACGTCTACACCCTTGTTTTGAGCAAGGCTATATTTTTCATTAAACCATATGTGTTCAAAGAAGAGGGGGAAAAACAACCCAGGGCTATGTAGCAGCTCGGCTGAGTAATCACCAAAAAGCAGCAAACAAAATCCAGAACACCAAAGCAAATTAAACTAAATAATATCAATGCCCGCACATATTGTTAAAAAATTGCACTGGAGCACAAGCTCTATGTGAAATATTTTAGCTGGAAAAATGTTGCATTAAAATGAGGCTACCATTAGATGGATTAAGCTTATACCATACCCCAATCCTTCTTTGCTCAGTAACATCTTTCTAAAGAAATGCATTGTTCAAGGGCCCACTTGGTTATTTATATAAATTGTGTTCTTGGTAATTTTCCACTGGCACAAACAATAACTCATTTTCCCTTTCTCACAGTAGAACACTAACTTAAGCCTAACTTTGAACAAAGTACAGGTTTAGCCACTTAAACACCGGCATCAAATGGACTTTACGGTTGAAATTATCTCTGCAGACATGGGCCCTGGTCTTTACAGCAGTAACGTGATGGAAAAGTACCCAAAGAAAAGGCATTCTAGAAATCCCACCCAACATTAATAGCGTTCATTGAGCACCCAAGCCTTGCACTGCTTATTGCATTGCCTCCCCCAAGTAATCCAACATACAGAGCCACTCCTGAAACCAAGACACCGCTCATAAAAGTGCTTTAGCTGGATGACAAGAAATAGATTTTTCCCCCCTCCTACATTCTGCTTTCTTTGATGAAAAATTCCCTTTCTAAGACACTGTGTGATGACGGGATATATTAGGCAAGATAACAAAGGAGCACCCAATGGTGAATTATAGGAAGGGGGGGGGGGGGTGGTTCATTAAAATTGAAAAACTGAAATCATTTAATTAATTAAAAATGGTCCTCTCTCAACACCAAGCAGGAACATTAGCATTCTTAGAAAAAGAGAGGACTAAATTATTGGCTGTAACACCCTCTTTATATTTCCAGTCATTTTACTGAAACGTAGGCTTTGCCTAACAGCAGGGCTGGTATCACAGCAAACATGGGGTGGACGACCACGGAAAAAGAATCGCGAAAATAAAACCAACTGTGACATTTTTTTCTGTGTTGAAGACAAGGTGTGACAAAAAAAAAAACCCCCAGAGTCACACTTCTGTATTAAGACACAAATATGATACACTAATGACACATCTATAAAAGCAGAACTATTGCATATGTTGTGTTATTTCACAGACATGCAGGCCTACATAAAATTGAAACCGAGGGAAACCAATTGGATGGACGTGGAAAGGGCACTTGAAGCAGGAGGCGTTGACAAGACTGATTAATTCATTATTTACAAGTACAATCAAACACATCCCCCGGGCTTAAATTTTCCAGACAAAAGATCTAGGTGCTAAATAATCTTTTTTCGAACACAAATTTATGGCAAAGATGAGTAATGTAGGCTACTTCATCAAGCTAAATTCCAGTTGGTTCCTTTACGCTACATGGCCGATGCATCCACATGTCCTGTTGTTTCGAATCGCATGTTCACAGATTCAGTGGAAGATTTCGTTTAATTTAAATAGCCTAGAGAAAACTAATTTCTGCGTTTAACAGTACTGGCACCCGTTCGACACATTTTACCCGATAGAGTCCATCTGTGGAAGTATGAGGGTAACACTGCGCTAGTTTTACCTTTCAATGATCGTGCGTCATTGTGGTTTAGCCTACTGTAAGGGTAAAATAAATTTCTAACATTGCATTCATGCAAACGTTAACATTCATAAAAATATGTCTGGCAGAGAGATCTACAAGAATTATTATTCCCAACGCAGAATGAGAACAAAAGTACACAAAGTGCAAAAGCTGAGCGCACGTCACGTGAGCGCGTCCCCAATGAGTGAATGTACTTTGATTAAGGACAACTCGCACATCTCCTAACGTTAGATCCATTTGTTGCGTTTTTGCGCTGGCATCTGTTTCAGCTTGTTGAGGCTTACATGCGTGTTCATGAATCATCTTTATCAGATGAAGCCTAATTTCACAATCGAAACTAAAACCCCATCATGGCTAAGGTCGCAGCACTGATTTCCCAAAGCCACAACATGGTAATATGCCTTAAATAGCCTAAGCTGTAATAATATAAAACAGAAGATATTTTCTTTAAAAAAAGAAGAAGAAAGTATTTCGCCTGAAGTTCAGTAGGAAGCAGTCATTATGTCATGTGCGAGCACAATATAAAAAACATTAACATTAGCCTATGATCGACAATAGCATTGGAATGGATCTGATTGCTTAATAACGAACATACGATAAACCAAATAAATTACAAAAATAGGTCAAGCTGTCGCCGTCTCAGATACATACGTAGGGCCCATTGTCAAACGTTTCACTTATAAGAACGACCTTACACCAAGCTAGGCGCATAACGGGCAGCGACGTTATGCTCGGTGCAAAACAAGGAACAAGTCGACTATAACGGTGTTGACAACGTGCCAGGAGCACTGCTTATTCCATTACTGCGGACAGGATCTAAACACTCAAGAAAAGACGCATAACAAACAGAGGAAATATTAGTCCAAGTGATTTATTATCACTTGGCGGTGCGATATTACCAACACGTAGCTCACTGTGCAGGGCTTCCACATTATCTGCATCTCAGCACGCACGCACACACACACAGTCTAACGTCGCACGGAAAAAATAGCTGTGCAAATTTTGAAAAGTAGCCTATTTAATCTAAGACGATGATCTTTATACTTTTTATAATAGATAAAAACAAAAGAAACCAAAGCCTATTGTCCGCTAGATTAATGCATTTGCATGCTGTTATGTTGCATGTAGGCAGTAGAAGTAGAAAGCAATAGCCTACCAACGCTGCTCAGTAGGCTACGAAGCTAATATAACCTACTATCTTTCAGACAATCAAATGGTGAAAATGCGCTAAACAACGGAATTATTTGACTATAAGTAGGCATATAGCTCAGTAGCCAGTTAAAATAAGAGCATTCCAGTGCCAAACAATTCCAGTTATAGTGGAAATATCTAGCTGATCGTAATGAACTGAAAACAACGTCGGTGGTCGTAGATAAGCCAGTCACATTAGCTACCTGGCTCCACTGCGTACATTAAAAGCAGCCATCTCGGTAACTAACTAACACATGCAACTAGTTACGATCTTATGACACCAGCAAGTCGTTAACATGAATAAAAACAAAGAAAAGCCTACTTACCTCAATAATATAGCCTGCTATAGGTGTGATCGCGATCCCCAGAATGAGGACTACTATTGCCGGGAATGAACCCATCGTTCAAAGTCTCGCTAGCTGGCAACCTAGCTGGTTATCTTGGGGTGCAACTATAACTCCTCAAAAAGAAATGTGTTTTCGACAGAGCTTCGGACAGCCTGTGTTGCGAGGTTGCTAGCTCACACCCAAGCCTTATAAATCAGCTGATTCCCCTTGCAATCGGAGCGGGCAATGGCAATGCGTATATGTTCTGGATGGTGGACTTGCACACCTTCCCTCGTTCCCAGCTGAACTGATTCACTGCGCCGCCCGGCGTCTGATCAAAGTCCTGCCGGAAATGGAGTCATAGAAAACAATCAAAAATCGTGCGCAAAGTGATGCAGACGGAGTGGTCCCAGCTCACCTTACAGTCATTTGTATCAGTGGTTACTTACTCTGTCTAATGTAACCTGTCAGCATGTTATTTGTCGTTCGTCTTTCCACATTGGGTTCCTATGGATTTCAAAACAGAAGTAGCCTAACAATCTCAAGAACTGATCATCAGACTCGTTTCAGATTTTTGGCTCTTTATGCTTACAAAGAAGCGACTTAGGCTACTCACTACACATCATTGTAAATATTCGTATTGTCGAAGTGTTTTGTGTTTTTATGATCGTTTATTAAAAACTGTACAACAGATGGTACGGGTTTATTTTCAGAGCATCATTCTGGAGTCTGGAGCCCATCATTGAGAAAAAACAGCTGTTCACAGGAATGTTTTTATGCTTCTATCATAACTAACTTTGCATAATTGTTCGTATAACACAGCACTTAAAACACTTAACATAGCAGAACAAAACATTTGAAAGGTTCCTGTCTGTTGTGTTCATAAAAAAGAGAGAAAATATCACAATATACATAGACCAACAATATACAAAATATATGTTGAAAGGTCTGACCTGCTGATGAGAATATTTCCACTTCACAAATTATTTTGGATTTAAATTTATGTCCTGCTATAGTTATGCATCATTCATGGCGAAACATTAACATGATTAAAATTCCCTAATTTCATTGCATCAACCATTTTGCTGAATGTGTAAAAGAAATCGAGAGATGCATGGGCTCAGTGCAAATATTACATAAATTGTTCCTCATTATAGGCAATAAACCAATAAACATGGTTGAGAGCAATGTTGCCCCAATGCTTTCTCTTATGAAATAGTTCTGCATATACATATATTAAATATTTATGTAAGTAATCAAGTTGTCTATACCAGTGGTTCTCAAACCCGGTCCTGGGAGACCCTTTGTATTCTGGTTTCCGTTCCAACCGCAACTGCAACCCCAGACTTTTAACTACCTGTTAATTTTTCTTAATTACAGTTTTCATGATTTCAGAAATTAGGCTATGTACCCTCTTATGCCACATTATGTCAACTCATCATATTAAAGACTGAGGTGAATCAAAAGGCTCCTATTTGGTGAAAGTGTGGACACTGGGCCACTAAAACTAACCATTTGGAGAGCACAAGTACTGAAAGACACAGCAATAATGAGCCAAACCTGCATTCTGTTAAGAATGTAAACACATGTCTTTGACAACCTTAATTAAGCAAGAGGTACACAGGGACCGAGTTTGAGAATCACAGGTCTATACTATTGTAGAATAAAGTCGACATATAATACCACACACACTACTATAAAAGTAGCCATTAATGGAAAAAACACATGCAAAAAACATATAGTGTTCTTGGTGTTTGTAAAGACTAGTGGACAGACCATTCTATCTTAACTGAATCATCACAGAATAGTGAACTTGTTTCCATTCTTCTTTACAGGCTGATAGTCCTTATTTTACTTTCGTTTATATACCACTTTTTGTTGAGGTAAGACTGGTTTTGTTGTGCTGAATTGCTAAAAATGGTTTTCAATCATTTAAACTGAAATATGAAGCAAGATTATTAATTGTGTGGTTTCAGAATCTGCACGATCACACGGCATCCAGTCTTACAAAAGGTTCCATCCACAAAACCTGAGAAGTCCTCCAATCCAAATGTTTGAAATGTCTCATAATCTATATATACACAGGGAAACTACATACAGGTAGTAAACAAAAATGTTATCCCAAATGATGGGGTTCACTGCAAGAGGAATACAACACCATTCTTCCACAAGGAAATTCATCAACTCAACTCACAATTAGCTGATGGAAGTTGAAAATATTCTATTAGGCATTGTTCCAAGATATCCCATAATATGCCTGGTTGGGTTCAAATACGGACAATGTCGTCAGGGTCAGGCTACTCCAATCATGGTCCTGGACGACCGGCTGGACTTCAAAGAGCACATCAGGGCGACGGCACGGTCCTGCAGGTTCCTCCTGTACAACATCAGGAGGATTCGACCGTACCTGACCACCTACTCCACCCAGCTTCTTGTCCAGACCATGGTCACCTCACGCCTGGACTACTGCAACTCCCTGCTCGCAAGCCTACCGGCCTGCGCCATTCTGCCTCTTCAACTGATCCAGAATGCAGCTGCCCGGCTTGTGTTCAACCTCCCGAAATTTTCCCATGTAACCCCCCTGCTGAGGTCTCTCCACTGGCTGCCAGTTGTAGCCAGGATCAGGTTCAAAGTTCTGACCCTGGCCTACACTGCAGCCAATAGGACAGGCCCCGCCTACCTGCAGGACTTAATCCAGAACTATGTTCCTGCTCGACCACTTCGCTCTTCTACAGCAGGGCGACTGGCACTTCCCCCCCTCCGTGTCAAAGGCTCTCGCTTGTCCCGACTGCGGAGTTTTTCCACATTAGCTCCTCAGTGGTGGAATGAACTTCCCATTCCCCTACGTTCTACTCCAACCCTGCCTGCATTCCGTCGAGGCCTGAAGACCCACCTCTTCAGACTCCACCTTGACTGATATTCTCACCTAAGAATATCAGTTCCCTGTTTACTACTTCCCTGTGTTTTCCTGTCTGTTTATTATAGTTTATAATAGTATTTGGAATGGAAGTGCGGTGTTGCGGATTTGCCCACAGCTTACTGTGAACTACAGTCAACGTTCATTGCTAGGGATAGCTGCTACATTATGCGAAGGATGTGCTTTGCCTTGTCTGTTCTGTAGTGATCTTGATGATGTCTCTGTACGCACTTACTGTACGTCGATTTGGATAAAAGCGTCTGCTAAATAAATGTAATGTAATGTAATGTAATGAATGTATAGGGTAGACATATCGGGCAGAGAGTCAATGCAAAGAAGGGAAGGAAACACTGATGTAAAATGGTGGAACATACATGAAGCAGAACTAAGACACAAAGAGAGGGCCTGCAGCTAAATCTGTTTACAAAGTGCAGATAATAGAGGTGATAGATGACTGGTGATGGAGGGTGTTTGGATGGTGATGGATGGAGGATGTTTGGTGACAGAGGGAGCAGGAGGAAAAAGCAAGAGAAAGTGTTGTGTTTTGCTGACCGCTGACGTCACAAGAGCAGCCTTCAAATCCTCCAACCAGCTTAAATGCCCCAACATGTGTCTCTCCAGTGGAACAGGGAAGACACAGATGGAAGAGGATTAGGATATGGCCATAGACGGGGAGATCAGCCAGAGACCCATTAGATGAAGGAGGAAGAGACAACCCATGAATATCTTCGACTTACCCAGTAATACCCACGGATAGTATATTTCTGAGATATCACGCTTCAGAATTTTCCGGCCGGGACATGTCCTAGTATTGTTCAGTGCTGCGTCTATGAACGTTATTTATAACATGGTTTAAAGAAAGTTATTTCAGGTGTACATTAAGAAAAAGGAGCAGGGACGAGCATTCCCATGTTAATGTTGAATTTTATTTAGAAAAAAGTCATCTAGGAACCATTTGAAGCTCCCACGATACAAAGGTTAGCGTGCGGTGGGTGACTATTAAAGCTGCCTTCGCGTAGAGACGGAGAACACGTCAGAGCTCATGGAACTATGCACAATGCTGTCGTCCCCGTCACAAATGCCCACAGCTTTTTCCTCAGAAATAGATGGTATTACAGTTATAGCAACACACTGTTGAAACCACCTTGGCAGATATGGTGTGAGAAAAAAAAGTGAAAGTCAGTTGTTAAAAGCATCAGCACATCTCACACACGGTTTAAGATAGCTGTCACTCCACACTTATTAATCTGCTGTTATTCTTTATGGTGATGACAACAGAGACAAACCATTGTATTTTATAATGCTTCTGTTTTGAATTTGACCATTTTTATCAGTGCAGAAAGTAAAGTTTTATAATACAAATCTTTAGAGTTACTATCAGATCAGATAATCAGAGTTACTAATTAATGTTTGAGCACTGTGACCTGGGAACTTTGTGAATAAAAAGCACACTTATTCCAACCATAACTCTGATATTTCCTCTTCAGCTGTGGGGTGGCAGGGTGCAGATGTGGTTTTGGACACATATTGTCAGCATCAGTAATTGGTTTTAAGTTTACAATTGGGGTACTGTGTTGGAGGGAGTTCTGCGTGGAGAAGGCTCTCGGTAATGAGAGAGGCTGCCAAGGGGAAAGCGAGCTGACTGCTGTCGTAAATTATTGACAGAAAGAGCGTTATGAAGACAGAAAGTGCGGTGGAGAAAGGAAGCCATTTTATAAGTGACACAAACACGTGGAGTGTCACTGACCCACCTTTCTTTTAAGTAACAGGGCTGCCATTGTATGTGCAATAGTTTTGGTCTGCAGTCCAACAGAACTACATCCAACCCCACTCCCTGGCACTCTTACCAGGTCTGGCTGCAGTAATAGGTTGAAACTGTCCAACGGTGTCAGTCCATCTGATGACCGACGAAAAAGGTTTACTCGTGGTTTCCATAGATTATTCCAAATTACCTGTAATTTAAATAATTTCTATATTTCCCAGTCAATGAACAGTGAACTTTTTGGAAGTGATTTGATTTTCAAAAAATTAATATCATGTGAAAAATGATTGATGTTGATCTCTTGTGTGAAAAACCTAAAATGGAAAAGTCAAGAAAATTTGTGACAATAATAAATATGAGTTACATTTAAATAGGTCTAATTAATGGTTTAACAGGTTTGAAAGCAAGCAGGCTTAACTAATTAACGCCAGTGTGACATAGCAGTGTGTTAGCTTGTCTGGTAAGCAAAATGTTGCCAGTTTGAATCCAAAAAACAAATTAAAGAAAGAATTGTAACCTAGCTGTTTCATTCAGTATAATTAACCCCAGAGTATCGATGGTTATATTATATCGGGTAGTTTTCCACCATCACTAATGTAGTGAGAACTATTCACTGTGCCTGCATTTGTAAATGGACAAAAGATCCAGCCTCTCAGCCTGTCATGACATCATTTTGTATGCTCCACACTGCTTGTGTCTGTTTGGCTAATGAGGCTTGTTAAAGACAGAGTGGTACTATTAATTAGAGCTATGGGATACCGGGCACTGCTGAGGGAGCATGACAAAGAAATCCAAAGGAAAGGTTATTCTCAGGTGCTTTTAGGTAATACAGAGCAGCCATATATCTGGTGTTTACAACCCTAATTTCACAGGACAGGCAATGGCCACATTAGTATAAGCAATCCCAATTAAAGGTGCCTTTAGGCAAAGAAATGAGACAAACCCCCACACAGTAAACATTCTTTTTGAAATGTCAGTGTTTAGCCGAGCAAGGAGTGAATTGCTGAACATTGATTATCAGTCAAAGACATCTGGGCGGACAGGCAAATCCACAGCCCTGTGTCAATTCAGTGTCTTTTCTGCAGTGCCGTACAACTTATTCTTGACAAATGACATTAAAACATCAAGATATCAATCTGAACAAAATTCAGGCAACATTCCTCCATTCCTGGCAACGAGATACCAGAATTTGGGACTAGGCTTGACACATACCTGGACCGGAGGTTCATCCAAATAAGTATCCTAAAGGCACTGGGTGTGGATATTAGATCAAATAACATTTAAAAAAGCACATTACAAGTCATGGGTGTGTCTGATAGCTTTGTGATGAGTATGACTCATGGCTAGTTCACTGTTGTGATACATAATGAGTCTGATAACAGTTTCCGTGGCGCACCCGTGTCTGTGTAGAATGATCTATAGTGTCATGTTGTGAAGCAACGTGTTTAATGTACTTGTATCCATTTCTAGGGGACAAATCTTAAAGGGAACATAGTTTGATATACTGTTTAACCGTGTCTCACGAAAGCCTAATGTGACTTTTAAAGCTGTAGAGGGAGTTACTTCACATCTCCTCATTCAACAGCTGAGACATTTCCATACACCAGCAAGACACATTCAGGATTAATATTAGACTTTTCAGCTGAATGGTGCAGAATTAGCCTGTGTGAAAATGCCACAAAAAATCATTTAAAAAAGGCAGAACAACACAAATCTTTCCTCTCCCAATTAAGTAGATTTATTTATTAATTTTGTGTTCTCTGGTGTAAATTGTATGTTTTCAATCTAATGTTGATATGTATTATTTTTGCTTAATAAAAGAGAAGAAAGGAAAAAACACAAAGCTTTCACTGCGCAATCAGAGATTTGGTCTGTTACAGCCTGTCTGGTGTCACAGATGAAAGTTGGACAGACTATTTTTTTGCATTGGGTGTAAACCCAAGCCCCAGTGCACATGGAAATTTCAGCTGGAGGAAGCCTCTTGCCTCTCAGATGGCAGAGAACAGCAGTCGCCCAGCCATCAGTCCGTTTCCTTAAAAATCCCTGCTGCTGCAGACCGCCACATTCCCATGAATAACTTGAGTAATAGGTGCACAGTGACAAGTGACCTATGACTGACCTACAAGCATGAGTTCATGAGGACAGCTGAGCTGTCTCCCCTGTACTTGGGGCTATACATTCCAAAATACATTTTTACAACAGTACAGCTTCTATTCAGAAATATTGTAGGAATTATTTTGTACTAAAATTCTGTGATTTAAGGACAATAAAAAATTTTTCAATTATAAATCAATTATAAAACAAGAAAGAGAGGCTTTATTGTTAAATGTACACCTGTGGTGTGGTAAGATAGCAAGAGTAATTGGATACAATTGTTTTTCTAAACCTCTGTGAATAGCACTGGAGACTCGTCATAGCTACTTTTTAAACCTGTTTCATACTAAGAAGACACATTTTGCATGCATGTTTCCTCAAATACTTTACAGAATAAAATTGATTGTCAACCCACCACCATCTTTTATATGAATGGCCTAGACTAGCATCCCTAAATCTACATTGAACCATCCACTTTTACCTCTGCTCTGCTCAACCGGAATTCCCACAAGTATCACCTTTGCTCCTATAGGTGTACGAGGAACAGTTGGAACAGTAATAAAGGACAGTTGTAACAATCTACCAAAAGACCTTAAACTAGACCTGCTAATTATTACAGTTGCTGACAACTTGCATATCTGCAATCAATAAATGCATGAATAATAATTTCTTGAAACTAAACAAAGAAAAGACAGATACTTTTAGCTGGACCAAAAAAAAACTAAAGGGATATACTGTCACTGTACATGTTCCACCAAGAACACGTAGATCCTCGGATGCTGGTCTTTTAAACGTTCCTAAGGTCAATCATCAGAAAAGTGGTGAGGCAGCTTTTATTCATTTTGCTCCCAAATTGTGGATCACCTTGGCAAGATTTATTGGAGAGGCGGACTCAGTTGACACTTTTTTTTTCCACCCTGGATTTTTTTCATTTATTTTGTTCTATGGCTTTAATTCTCTTATATGCTTCTTGCTATCCTGTCCTTTAACCTTTTTACATTTTACAATGTAAATATTTATTTTTAATGTATTTTATTATTTTAGCTAATGCTTTTATTTCAATGTTTTAACTTTGTCTATATTTTATTTTGTCATTCTATGCTTACAATGTTTACTACCTTATATTTTATTATGCTTGGAAAGCACTTTGAGCTGCATTTCAATATATGAAAGGTGCTATATAAATAAAGCTTTTCTTATTATTTATTATTCTAAACATGTAATTCATGATACAGTGACTTATATGCTATGCTCCTGCTTTTAATTCCTGTTTACACATACAGTATTTCTCATTCCTCTATGAAATACATATAGTGAACAATATCTCTTAGAAAATCAAGCTCTATTCTATTATTTGAGAGACAAGCCAAGAAGACTATTTCCTACTGTACATTATTAAGGGTCTACAGAAGCAATTAAAGAAGGCTGTGACATAAACTCAAAGCACCTTAATGATACTGGAGGGAATAACACTGAAAACCATAACAGACTATTTTGGAATCAGAGAGGAATTCATAATTAAATAAAAGTCTAAACATGCATGTACTAAACACGTAGGCCATTATGAAATAAATATTTTTTGTATAGCCTACATGTTTATACATTTTCCCCATTTAAAAATCTGTGTGGGAAAATATAGCCTAACGTTTAACAATTGGGACCCAAGATAAGATCATCTGGTTGTGGTATTTTGATAGCTAGGTTTGTGCGAACTGTGTGAGCATTGCAGTAACAGTGCAAAGAATTTTGGCTTGACACCTCACAGGTATGCATCTAACGCTGTATCTATGGCATCATCCCTGAGGAAAACGCTACCTGGCCATAGTAGGCTACGCCATATTTCAGGTTTTAACGTCAGGGGTGTAACTTCATTACAACTTCAAAAATCTAATCTAATAATCTAAATAGCCTACTTAATAATTAATCACCGATGTTAAAAGTTCCGTTGGTGGATATTTTTTGTTGCTTCATGACGTCATGTCACTGCAAGAGGCTGGAATAGAATAGAATAGAATAGAACCGAATAGAGACACGCGAGTTTTCATAGGTTCATTTTGAGATTAAAAAAATCTTATTGGTTGACAAATAAATGGCACAGCATGTCAATTTGTTACGCGCAAAACATATTTTTTAAATCCTGTAACATAAAATGCATGTTAAAACACAGAAAATGAACATTTGTAATGAAACATTTCCAAATTATTTGACTACATGGTAAACGCTTTGCAAAAAGGTTTTATTTCATTTTAACAGCAGCGACACTAGCTATCCAATTGCCAGCCAGTTCCCTTTCAGTTACCAGGTGGATTATGTTAATATGCAACGCGACCATCTCTGCAGCTACCATTCCGAGGTAAGACCAACTTGTATGTTTTTATTAAAAATGAGAAAACCCCGAGCGGTATTTGACTCCAGTCTGTAGTTCCATCGCCAGTTTGAGACATTTATCGCCTCCGTTTGGGTTTCACGGCCAGTTGTTACCATTTGGCTCGATAAGAAAATTCACATTTCCTTGGGCCTCTTCAAACACTGATTGTTGTTGTTTAGTCCCACCCAAAATGGAGAGTCGTCTTCCTTGTGCTGTTGCGGATTCCCCAGGACTGGGCTCAACCAGAAAGGGGGACGAGTGGGTCGGTTACAAACATGTTTGGGTCGCGCACAATCTGGGCACTTGTGTCGTAAAACGCTGCTGTTTTAGCAGCGGTGCTCCAAGTACTGTCTGACACTGGGGCACGCGCGGTGTGGGTTTTATGGTTTATAATGTGGATATTTCGCCGTGCTTAGTTCCCGGGTTTCTGCAGGGTTTATTTTTGTGGTATAGTCCACTTGGAACTGGGAACCTGAGGGGTCAAAATAGGGGGGTGGGTGAAAAAGTATATTCAGCACCTGGCTTGTTTTCGAGTCTCATAAACCATGGGGGTTTTTTCAGTTATTGAAAACGTTCCTGTGTATTTTTGACTCCGTTCTGCGCTAGCGCTAGCATACTCATTTTCAGCCTCGCTCCAATATGGTACCCCTACAATGCGTTTAGACTGATCGTTTTGAAACAGATTTGGTTTTAACAGGCTGGCACTGCTAGTTACTGTGACGATTTATTGTCAATTCAGAATATCGTCCGTTCACCAATAATATATTTAAAAATATTTTTTTACTAGCATCGCCTATGCTAAGATGTGGATATCCCAGCCCAATTTCTATTTGACTTACTAGTAAGCTGCAGCACTATGATATTGTAGCAAGATGTTATTGCGAACTACTGGTTGGATATTACATGCAAACATTACTAAATTAAAATTAATTAACGTTAGCCTTCAGTATGCATCCATTTGAGAAATGAAAAGAACACAAATGAAACTACTGTATGTGAATACGTGTGTTATATTATAAGTGTGTTGTTATGTATTGACGCCTCTCTATACCCAGTTCCCAGTGCAAGTATGCAAACTGATGGTGAAACACACAGTTGCAGTAACGTTATTTGACTAATGCAGTAATGAAGTGTGTGTGCTGTTCTCAGCTGAGATATGGAAAGATGTCTGGAAATGCTCCCCCTACGTGCAGCCCCTGAGTTATGGCACTGTTTCAGATTTAGATGGTTTGCATCAGTCCTCCTTGCAGATATAAATAAGGGTCATGAAGTTAAATGCAGTCTTTGAGTAATCTTCAACAGTAATGAACAAAATAATCCATCATCATCAGCGAAGCGGTGTTCGCCCACCATTGCAACTGCTCCTGTGTGTCAATACCTGTCTCGTAAATGTTTCAGTGCATTTTATGTCATGTCCTTTTTCTGTTGACTGTAATGCACTCATCAATGCGAGTAAACAGCCTTACATGATCATTCCCCAGAGATGCTCTGGCAACGGTCAAACTGTGGTAACCGCTTCAAGCCTGTGCCATCAGCATAACCCCTGGAGATCCATGACCTGCAAGTGTGGTGTGATCAGGTGAAGGTGGGAGAGGCTTGGTACTAAAGGCCTGTTGTGGAGTTGTCATGGAGACCAAGCAGGAAGTGTGGAGCCAGCCCCTCGATAACGAGGCCAGCAGTGCCACACAGGTTTGTGCCAGGTTACCATGTCTCTCTGCTCTGAATGCCCTCAAACAAAATATTGGCTCCTGTCTTGCTCCTGAAACCCATTGCTCCCTCCCTTGCCTTGGTTAGTTATATTTTCCAAGTAGTTATTTTGCATTAAAACATGAACCTTTGATTCTCAATAGTGCTTCAAACACTGGTCATGGGATGTCGCTGTCCTAGAGGTGTAATGCATTTCTCTTGGTGAAACCCTCAGTGCTTTGGGCATGTGATCTCATTTGGTTTTGTTCAAATGTGTTATGGAGAGTCTAGATGGAACAGAGAGGCCTTGTTGGGTTGTGGTTTTGCCTTGTGGCTCCTGGATTATCAGTGATTGAAAGGGGACTACATGTTGCCTGGCTCCTGGCTCCTGAGAGGCTGAAAGGAGTCTTGTTGTGGCCCTTTCAGGTGCACTTTGAAGGGGGCACAGTGGCACAGATTGTGTACGGTGGGGACCAGCAGGACCGGGGGCCTCAGCAGTTAGTCTATGCTGCAGATGGCAGCTCCTACGCGTCTGTGGAGTCGGCGGAGCACACGCTGGTCTACATCCACCCGGCCGACGGAACGCAGGTGAGCCCCCAGCGGCGCCCGTAACACAGACCACAGGGTGTGGCGTTACCCCACCCAAACTGCCAGAGGCACTGTAAAGACCCGGCATGGCTACTATGCAGGGCTGAGGGTCGGTTCCATTTCCATTTCAGTCAATTCAGAGCATGAATCGGAATTCTGTTTGTCAACTGAAAAAAATCGTCATGGAAACAATTTGAGCATTCTTCGGTTCATGCTTTGAATTTATGTGAATTGACTAAATTGAAACGGTGTTGACTCTGCTGGTGTAAATGGAATCCTGTGCTGTGTCCGAATCAATGCCCTTCCATGCTATTGAGTATGCTTGTTGAGTACACTAGATGAGAAAGTTAAGTAGGCGAAATGTTCTCTAAATGTAGTGTACTTAAAATCCCCAGATGATATACTTATTTCCGGGTTTTTTCTGATAATCGTATGGAGGATACTTTTTGCATACTGCATGTCACATACTAAACGGCATGCAGTAAGCAGTATACTGTATGCTAGTACACAGGACACAGGAGATGGATAGATAGGGCTCTGATTGGGACACAGCCCCTGACCCTGTTGCTTGTCTTCCCCCCCCCCCCCTCCTGCAGACCGTGTTCACCGATCAGCCCCAGCTGGCTTACATACAGCAGGACGGCACGACGCAGCAGGTGAGGGGCAGTGCAGGAGCAGTCAGCGTTTACACACAGCAGTTTGGACTGGGCGCGTAAACCTCTCCCGTTCCGTATCTCTCCAGGTGACCGTGTTGCTGCCCAGCGGCCAAAACATGAACGCGGCCAACCTGCACGTGCTCAGTAATGTGGCGGAAGCCCCCCAGGCCATACTGGAACCTGTGCCCCAGGTAAGGACGGGGGGGGTGGGGGTGACCCCTTAGAGATTACAGTGTGCTCTTCAGATGTTTTTGTGTTTTGTCCCAATCTGCCGTGTTGAACAACAATTCCTCAGAATTGCTGTAGAATTGTGAATGGACTTGCTGTGGGCTATAATGAGAGCGCCTGACTGTTTTCATTGCTGTAGAATTGTGAATGGACTTGCTGTGGGTTATAGTGACAGCGCCTGACAGTTTGCATTGCTGTAGAATTGTGAATGGACTTGCTGTGGGCTATAGTGAGAGCGCCTGACTGTTTTCATTGCTGTAGAATTGTGAATGGACTTGCTGTGGGTTATAGTGACAGCGCCTGACAGTTTGCATTGCTGTAGAATTGTGAATGGACTTGCTGTGGGCTATAGTGACAGCGCCTGACAGTTTGTATTGCTGTAGAATTGTGAATGGACTTGCTATGGGTTATAGTGACAGCGCCTGACAGTTTGCATTGCTGTAGAATTGTGAATGGACTTGCTGTGGGTTATAGTGACAGCGCCTGGCAGTTTGCATTGCTGTAGAATTGTGAATGGACTTGCTGTGGGCTATAGTGACAGCGCCTGACAGTTTGTATTGCTGTAGAATTGTGAATGGACTTGCTGTGGGTTATAGTGACAGCGCCTGACAGTTTGCATTGCTGTAGAATTGTGAATGGACTTGCTGTGGGTTATAGTGACAGCGCCTGACAGTTTGCATTGCTGTAGAATTGTGAATGGACTTGCTGTGGGCTATAGTGACAGCGCCTGACAGTTTGCATTGCTGTAGAATTGTGAATGGACTTGCTGTGGGCTATAGTGAGAGCGCCTGACTGTTTTCATTGCTGTAGAATTGTGAATGGACTTGCTGTGGGCTATAATGAGAGCGCCTGACAGTGTTTGCATTGCTGTAGAATTGTGAATGGACTTGCTGTGGGTTATAGTGACAGCGCCTGACAGTTTGCATTTCTGTAGAATTGTGAATGGACTTGCTGTGGGTTATAGTGACGGCGCCTGACAGTGTTTGCATTGCTGCGACATTCTGCAGTTCAGTGTTCAGCCACCGTGCATCATTTTTTGCCGCAAAAACGGAGGCCATGTCACCCTATTAGAGCAACATTCTCATTTGCGCAGGGAGCGCCTTCCATGTCCGGAGCGTCCTTGCCGACCATGGCCGGCCTGGGCCAATCGTCTCTCAGCCACCTGGGCTCCCTGGGAGCCATGGACTCGGCCCTCGACTCGGACGAGGATGACGAGGACGACGAAGCAGACGATTCTGAGCTGGACGACTGGGATCTGGGCCCTCCGAAACCTTTCACCCCACAGGACCTATGTGAGGGCCGCTTCCTTGATATCTTGCCCTGGGCTTATGAGAAGTAAGCCTAGGGTAAGGTAAAGGAAACATGCTTTCTGACTGCATGCTGCAATATGTACCTTACTGTCTATAGTAGGGAGATTTTCAGAAGCAGTAGTGCACACAATATATAATCATTCCCCATTCGGTGGATAAGATTAATGGCAAAATATGGCAAGGTATTGCCTTAGACATTTTAGAAAATAATCTGTGCAAGCTGCCTGTCATCATCATTCTCTCTCTTATTTCTGTGATCGGAGGGCTTTGCCGGTACCCAGCAATTGTCCCTCCCTTGTCAAAATGTTTTATGACCCACATATTAAGCCTATTCCATCTAATGGTAATTTCTAAGGCAACATTTATTCCGGCTAAAATATTTCACAGTAGAGATTGTGCTGCTCCAGTGCAGTTTTAAAGCAATTAGTGTAGGCATTGATATTATTGATATATTTAGTTTAATTTGCTTTGGTGTTCTGGATTTTGTTCGCTGCTTTTTGGTGATTACTCAGCCGAGCTGCTACATAGCCCTGGGTTGTTTTTTCCCCTCTTCTTTGAACACATGTGGTTTAATGAAACATATAGCCTCGCTCAAAACAAGGGTGTAGACGTCTTATTCGAGATAATTGTCTCCCAAAATTAAATTTAAACTACCACTTATTTGTCGTCTGTTTGAAGTTGATGTGTTGCAAGAAGCCTGACTTCATTAAAATCTCACTTCATACTTTTAGATGTCTCTTTTTCCATCCTTCTCTCTCTTTCTCTCTCTCTCTCTCTCTCTCTCTCTCTCTCTCTCTCTCTCTCTCTCTCTCTCTTTCTCTCTCTCTCTGTTGTACAGAGGAGGGATTTAATGAGAGCCTTCCATGAAAACTTGGAGAAATAAGAATTGTTGGTCTCCTTCAAGTGTTAATAATAAAGGGGAATCAAAAGTCTCTCTCTCTCCCTCCCCTCTCTCCATCCTCCTCTCCCTCCCTCCCTCTCTCAGGGTGTGAGGAGTGTAATGATGCCCATCCCTCGGTGTGCCTGAAGCACGGGCCACTGCACCCCATCCCCAACCGGCCGGTTCTGTCTAAGGCCCGGGCCAGCCTGCCTCTCGTCCTGTTCCTGGACCGCTTTGCGGGCGGGGTCTACTCCAAAAGGCGCATCCCCAAGCGCACGCAGTTCGGACCCGTGGACGGGCCACTGGTGCGGCAGAGCGAGCTGCGGGATGACTACATCCACCTGAAGGTAAGACCCCCGCCCTGACAGAGGGCTGAACCCCAGGGTTAAGGGTCTAATCCCTATTTCAATTCCGTCAATTCAGGAGATTCATTGAAATTCAATTAATTAATTGGAAAAAATGGGCTTGATTTATTCAGACCTTTAGCGTGTGCAAAACATTTTAGCACAGGCAAAACTAATAACACAAACAGTGATTGGTGCAAGACAAATACCATGACCAATCATTAAAATCACGAAAAGGTTTTGCACACGCTAAAGGTCTTAGTAAACCAAGCCCTATGTGTGTTCATTTGTGAATGAGATTTCACTCATTTATTTCTTGAATTGACAGTATTGAAATGGAGTTGACCCCAACCCTGATGAACAGTTTACCCATGAGCTTTGTGGACAGGATCCTCAGTGGAAGGATAGAGCCATTCCAATCGCTTATTTTCACTCCTTGCATCCTTTCCTCGCGTCCTTTCCTCGCTCCTTAGCTCCGCCCAACGGCGGACGCGAGGAAAGGATGCAAGGATCAGATACGTGGATGGAGGAAACGAGGCAACATGTTTTAAGCAAATCGAACGTCCTTGCTCAATCAAGCGTCAGCGTCATATCATGCTCATGTGCCTAACTATAATGCTTTTTAGCTTATATTTCCATGAATAAGCGGTGCTTTTGTTAGTTATAAGGAATGAGTGTTATTATAGATTAGCGCTTTATAAAAAATGGTATGTCCTTAAAGATGGCGAACCTCGATCGATTTCCGGGTCAGGCGAGGACCGAGGAGAAGAGGACGGATAAAATAAGCGGTTCAGAGGGGTGTGGTCAGAGCTGTTCTGCATCTCACACATTTTGCCCTCCGTCCCCCGTCTCTCTCCCCACCCACAGGTGTGCATGCTGGACACGCCCAAAGACGGGGAGCAGAGGGACGACACGTGGGTGGAGCTTTCAGACGAGGAGCGCTGCAATTGGATGATGTTCGTCCGACCCGCCCACAATCACCTGGAACAGAACCTGGTGGCCTATCAGTACGGCGCAGACATCTTTTACACCACCATCAAAAACATTCAGCCCAAACAGGAACTCAAGGTGGGTGTGCACGTTTTCCCTGGGGGGAAAAATAAAACAACCCACCACCGGTATGTAGAGGTGCATACAATAAACCAGGGGTAGATTACCCTGGTCCTGGAGTGCCAGAGATTAAAGGTTGTATCAGCGATTTTGGGTGGAAACATAAATGATCACATTCATCTGATTTTTCCTCACGATCCGCTAGCTGCCCGCCCCATAAGCAGGCCGTCAAAAAACCGCGTCTCTGTAGGCAGCCTATGCTCCGAGATCGTACACAAAAACAAATGGTACTACCAACCACTCAAAACCAAAATAAACAGTATTCCAACCAATCACAATGATCTGCACAAACGCTAATACTCTTATCTCGCTGAAATCTTGACGGATTTACAAACGGTTTGGTTTCTTACAAACGTTATTAACGTGGTTATAATTCTGGATGCTTGAACACTATTTTTTAAGACATAACATAATTTTTCATAAGTATGTTTGTTTGGGATTTCGCTTCAGAAGTGACGTCACCCAAAATCGCTGATACAACCTTTAATACCGTTATGTAGTTATAGGTTTGGATGGAGCAAAAACCAGGAACATCTCGGGCACCCCAGGACCAGGGTTGCTTACCACTGCAATAAATGGAGCTCCACAAATTATTTCATAGACGATGTTCACATCACACAGACCGCATTGTGGACTTTTCTTTCTGACATTTTGGCGAGTGTTTGAGAGACATGCTGGAGTCATCGCTGGCGTAGTGACCGCCCTGCTCCTCACAGGTTCTCCTGGCCTTGCTTGCATGGTCTCTGTCTCTCTCCAGGTCTGGTACGCCGCCTCTTACGCAGAATTCGTCAACCAGAAGATTCACGACATATCGGACGAGGAGAGGAAAGGTGAGGTCAATTCCGAATCACATGTCTGGGTACATCTTGGCCCCTCCTCTCAAAATCAACCCCTTGTTGTAGCGCTTTCCCCTGTTATAATGAGCCGCGAAGTGGGAAGTGCAGCCTAATTGTTTTGTCTTACAGCGATTGGATGTTTTGTGTTTTTGTGTGTGATGTAATGGAACGTTGTGTGCTGTCGCTGTGGTTACTCGCCCAGTGCTGCGGGAGCAGGAGAAGAACTGGCCGTGCTACGAGTGCAACCGCCGCTTCATGAGCTCGGAGCAGCTGCAGCAGCACCTCAACATGCACGACGACAAGCTGGACGTCGTCACCAGGTAACGCGCGGCGCCGCCAGCCCGCTGCGCAGTCGCCCCCCCCCCCCCCCCGTACGCAGCTCGCCTGCCAACGGCCGGCTCTAAGACCGAAGTCACTCCGAGGTGCTAAAGTTGCGCCTTTACACACAGGCAGTGTGAGTGCACCTGACTTTTCTGATCGCCTAAAATGGAGGATATTAGTGTATTCACTTTATATTAGTGTATTAGCGTGTTCCAATTTAGGTTTTCTTCGTGGAGAGGCTTTGTGTTCTTCAGAACACTTACATGGCTACATGTAAGTTCCTGCTGAATTGTGTAGCTTACGGACTAAGCTTTAATGTGTGCTGTAGAATGTGACGAGTGCCGGCCCAATGTTGTTGCCCCCCGTCCCCGTCAGGTCCGTGGGTTGGACGGGGTTGTTTTTGAACCCCGTCTTTGTGCCTCGTCTCCTTCAGGGCGAGGGGCCGCAGCCGGGGGCGGGGCAGGAAGCGCTTCGGGACAGGCAGGAGGCCAGGGCGCCCGCCCAAAATAATGCGCCAGGAAATGTCTGTGGAGATCAACGAAGACCAGACACAGGTACCCCCCCCCTGTCCACACCCTCAGCGGTGACACCAAGCGGTGATTTTAACAGCAGACATCAGTCATTAAAGCCTTACCTGGCTTTCCTCTGCGTGTTCGTGATGTCTGCTGTGTGTGGGGCAGTGCAGCTGTAGGGCTGTTTAGAACGGCGCCATTCACTCTTATCCGTGGGTCAAGGTCAAGGTCAGGGTAAACTTTATTATCCCAGAATAGGGAAATTCAGGTGGTCACGCTACACAAACAAACAAACGGTAAAAAAATGTATAAGAAGAATAAAAATGCAATAAAAAGAATACAGTACCGTACAGAAGTACAGTCAAAGTTCAACACAGCATCCCCCTCTCAGCCTCCCAAACACACACACACACACACACACACACATTGGGAGAGCCAATGGGTCTTGTGTGCGTTTGTTTCAACCTTAAAATCAGAAACCTGTTCAGACCCAAGAAATCAGATGAGGTCAGTTAACTGTAATTAAGTGCTTTAATCAATTAAGACCTGGGCTGCGTTCGAATCCAATTTAACGCGCTCCCTTCCCTTGCTGTCTTCCCTCGAGGGAGCTATCTTGTGACGCAATTTGCTATGTGCAGCAAGCAAACTTAAAAGGTGCTCTGCAAGGGAGGGTTGACGAGAAACAAGAGGGGAACCGAACCACACTCGCAACATTTAGGAAGTGCAACACCATAGAGTTGAAATGTGACCGCCACATGTGACGCACGGGAAGGGAACGACAGGAAGAAAGTATAAATTTCGGATCCGAACGCAGCCCTGGGTTTCAAACAGAGGGTCCGCAGACCCCTAGAGGTCCTGGAAGGTACTGTAGGGGGTCCCTGGCCAGACTTGATGTGCAATGGCTATATATAGAGTTGGGAAAATATCTCAAAATATAACCCTTTTTTATATAAATACTGTATATATAAATATAACCGTTTTAAACTTATGATGGAGTCCCTGGATGCTTTTGAGCCTGGGTGGGGGTCCCTGGATCAGAAAAGGTTGAAAACCCCTGATTTTAAGTGCTGAGTGACTGAAAGTGTAAGAGTGACTGAAACTCTGTGGCTCTCTGTAAGAGTGTAAGAGCGAATGGCACTCATTCGTAGCGTCTCTGTCGACGGCCCCTGTGGTTCAGGACATGCTGGGATTTTCGGGGAAGGTCCCGTTTGCAGAGGGGGCCCTGAACGGGCTGAGCGACATGGACCTCGGGGCCCAGGGAGGGGTCCCCGGCACCCCTACCGCCGACCGGCCAGATTCTCGGGACGGCCACGCCGAGCTGCCCCCCAGCAGCGAGCTGGCCCCCCTCACGGATTCCCCCGAGGCTCCCCTGCCGAGCACGGACGCCCCCGAGTCCCCGAAGGAGGACGCGGCCCACGGGAACCAGGCCGACCCCCACCTCACCCCCGAGGACATGAGGCGCGCCCGGCGGATACGGGTACGCCCCCCCCACGCTCCCCGCACGCCCCCCTAATCTGAGCTCAGTGTCTTAGCTTCTTAGTCCTGCCCTGCCTTGACTGCAGTCTGTCCTTCTCTCTTTCTTTCTCTCTCTCTCTCTTTCTTTCTCTCTTTCACTGCCTGCCTCCTCTAAAGATGGACTTGCAGGTAGGTCATATTTGGGCACGGAGGCAGCCCCTCTGATTCTGGCAAGTAATGCATGCTGACCAAGTGGAACAGACTGCTAATGAGGAACCCCTGCAGAAACCCGCGCAGGCATGAGACAGGCACAGTTCTCTTCAGCCACCATTTTACGTTGTCACTTATGAATTGCATTCATGCGTTTAGATTTTTTTTAGTTTCTAACTTTTAATTGGGGCAAAATCTATCATTTAGTGTGCAGGCGGTAGTGTAGTATAGTTAGGAAACTCGGCTAGTAATCTAAAGGTGGCAGGTTCAATTCCCAGGTCGGACACTGCTGTTGTACCCTTGAGCGAGGTATTTAACCTGAATCGCATCAGTTCAGTATATATCCAGCTGTATAAATGGATGCGATTTAAAATTCGAAAAGCTGTGTAAGTCGCTGTAGATGAGATCGTCTGTGAAATACCTGGAATGCACTGTGTGTTCTGATATAACTTGGAACATTTCCTTGAGAAAGGGTGTGTCCAAAGGGCAGATATCCCAGAATGCCTCTGACTGCTGATGACATCACTGCGACTGAGGCAGCCCTGAGCTGCTGCTGTAAGTCTGTGGGGTCCAGCAGAATTGTTTTTTATAAAGACCCTTGTTTTGCCTTCTCATAGGTCTCTGACTACTTTAAGGCACCAATCAGGTTTTAAGATTAACTCAATATGAGTCTATACATTTGCAGTTTGTGCTTGGTGTGTATTTTGTCGTTCTGAAAAAGGACTTCCTGGCCAAAACATTTCTTCTTCCTCTAAATGGCTTGGAACATTAGCTTCCAGCAGTACCATTATGTTTATGGCACACGCATGATCAGTTATGCTATTAGAGCTGCGGAATTGGTTACACATCCAAGATGATGGTGGAAAGGAGGTTGATTTGAAGTACGACAGGAGGTTTGAAGAGTGTGACCAGGCTTCTCTTCTCTTCCCTACTCATTTATCACCACGAAGAACATTACTGGGGTTCATTTCAGTCGCTTATTTTATCCGTCCTAATCTCCTCGGTCTTCGACTGACCCGGAAATCGATCGAGGTTAGCCATGTTCAAGGACATTCCAAACCGCTAAATGCTCCTTGGAGGAGTGAGGAGTGAGGAGTGAGGAAGGAGGAGGCTCCCAGGGGATGCTTCAGCGAGGAAACACAAGTGACATGTATAAATTATCCACCTCGCCACATATGGCACGTGGCGTGTACGCCCCTACACAAATGCCATTTTACCGTTCCTTTCCATGTACCATAATGTGCTCAAATCCATAATGACCCTCATTCTTTATGACTAACAAAAGCCACGTTTATTCATGAAAAAAGAGGCTAAAAAGCATTATAGTTAAGCGCGTAAGCATAATATGACGCTGACGCTTGTCTGAGCAAGGGCGTTCCATTTTCCTAATTCATGTCGCCTCGATTCCTCCGTCCTCGTATCTTATCCTTGGAAAGGATGCAAGGAGTAAAAATGAGTGATTGGAATGAACCTCTGGACTGTAGTACTGTGTGCGACTCAGACCCACTTCCTTACCGAATGAAGAAGGATTACCAGGCTAAAGGATGATCCCTTAACTCTGCTCACCTCAAGTGCTCAGTGTTTTTCACCTTTTATCTGTTTTACCACACTGTTTACATGCACAACATTTATAGCTCAAAGGCACTGAAATTCAGAGGGTTTATTCATAACAAAGGACTACAGCAAGGGCTTCAGGCCTGGGTGAAACATGCATTTCAAATTCATATGTACAGTACTTAAATTATTTTACTTGGGTCTGGTTTTAATGCATTGAGTTTGTGTGCATGTGAAATTAGTGGGTAAATTAATTAGCCAAATCACTGATGTGTTTCCATGTCTGTGTTACTGCTTGTTAGGTATGTATGTATACAGTATATAACTGACCTGTTCTCTCCCTCTTACCTCCAGAATGCAGCTCTGCAGCACCTGTTCATCAGGAAGACGTTCCGGCCCTTTAAGTGCTCGCAGTGCGGCAAGGCCTTCCGCGACAAGGACAAACTGGACCAGCACCTGCGTTACCACGGCCGCGGGCGCACCTGCCCCCTCACCTGCCACGTGTGCAACAAGGGCTTCCTCAGCAGCGCCGCCCTGGAGGGCCACCTGCGCCTGCACGCCGACCAGAAGACCTACTCCTGCCTCTTCTGCGACGAGTCCTTCGACCGCCTCGACCTGCTCAAGGAGCACGTGGCCATTCACGTGGTGGACGGCCGCTTCAGCTGCCCCTCCTGCAAGAAGCGCTTCACCGACTTCATCCAGGTGCGACACACTCCGCAGCTCCTTGTGGGAAACTTTCACGGTTACTCCGTCCTTAAGCGCTTTGTCCGGGCCCTGTACTCGTAAACCGTACCGCTGGTCTAGGCTCAGGCTTCCTCTCTCTGTATTAGAACTGTTTCCATTATGAGCTTAAAGGAAATGCTGATCCTAGATCAGCACTTCATTGTGAATGTGTGTCCAGGTGCCTTTTAGATAAAGAGCTGGAGGTTTTTAAAAATAAAACTTAGGGGAAAGTGTTTGGGTGGACTTATGAGCCTTTTTTAAATTGGTGCTTGCTTGTTGCCTCAAGCGAAACGCTTCTCTAGAGGTTCACGTTCAATAGCTTATTGATTTTTTTTTCTAAAAATGTAAAATTGATTTGAAGTTCCAATTACATAGGCATTTTTTAATGATAATTGTGAGCTACAAGCTGTTTTTCAAAAAAACAGCCATTGGGTATACCTTAAGGAAAATCCATAATTGAAAATTCATTTGTTCCTACCTAATTATAAAGTAGGCTTGAAAGTGTTGTTCTCTGTCACTCTGTGATTAGATCATTATTCAGATTCTTTGTTGACTACATTAGTTAGTACTCTGGGGGGGGGGCCCTCATTCCTAAAATGTAGGCCATTTTGATGCAACTTTGTGTTTGTCAACGCTGCCCCCTGTAGGTGAAGAAGCACGTGCGCAGCTTCCACTCTGAGAAGACCTTCCAGTGTACGGAGTGCGACAAGGCCTTCTGCAGGCCCGACAAGCTGCGCCTGCACCTGCTGCGGCACTCGGACCGCAAGGACTTCCTCTGCTCCACCTGCGGCAAGCAGTTCAAGGTGAGCGGGAAGCGGAGGATGGAAGGCGCTGTGTAACATTTCAGGATGGGGCGACGAGTTTCTCCTCCATCTTGCATGACTCCTTCATTTTGTACGGTTGGTTGATGAGCAGGAAGTCTTACAGTTGAAGTCTAAAGTTTACATACACCTTAGCCAAATCCATTTAAAGTGATACTGCAGTCAAAAACCGACTTTCCCCCGTTGAAAACCGATGTTTTGGGTTAGATTATGATCATACGATCATAAACTGTTTTTGTCTGAAAATCTCATGTTTAGTTTCTGTGTAGGCTTACCAATACGCTGGTTTCCGGGGGTTTGTGACGTCACGAGATCCTTAACATAATAATGGGTGGAGTTGAGGTGATCCTAGGGTGGTCTCGGCTAGGCTCGTTTTTTTTTTTTCCTCTTTGAGACTGAGACCCTTGTACTGCTAACTAGCTAGATCAAGTTCAAATGCAAATTGCTTTGTACTACTGCTAACGTTAATATTACGACTTATATCGACACACCCTTTCACTCCT
Organism: Synaphobranchus kaupii; assembly: GCA_029718625.1. Classification (NCBI taxonomy): domain Eukaryota; kingdom Metazoa; phylum Chordata; class Actinopteri; order Anguilliformes; family Synaphobranchidae; genus Synaphobranchus; species Synaphobranchus kaupii. Next base: position 13,756,650 of record CM056389.1, read on the forward strand.
TGACCGTATGAATATTCATAATATGACTACGTGGCATCATCGTCATATGACCACACCTACTCACAAGTTCCAGTTCAACTTGAAGTGGTAAAAAAGGCCTTAGAAAAGGCTCTGCAGTATCTCTTTAAACTCTGTTTTTCACAATTCCTGACATTTAATCCTAGTAAACATTCCCTGTCTTAGGTCAGTTAGGATCACAACTTTATTTTAAGAATGTGAAATGTCAGAATAATAATAGAGAGAATGATTTATTTCAGCTTTTATTTATTTCATCACATTCCCAGTGGGTCAAAAGTTTACATACACTCTGTTAGTATTTGGTAGCATTGCCTTTAAATAGTTCAACTTGGGTCAAACGTTTCGGGTAGCCTTCCACAAGCTTCTCACAATAAGTTGATGGAATTTTGGCCCATTCCTCCTGACAGAACTGGTGTAACTGAGTCAGGTTTGTAGGCCTCCTTACTCGCACACGCTTTTTTAGTTCTGCCCACAAATTTTCGATTGGATTGAGGTCAGAAATTTGTGATGGCCACTCCAATACCTTGACTTTGTTGTCCTTAAGCCATTTTGCCACAACTTTGGAAGTATGCTTTGGGTCATTGTCCATTTGGAAGAGCCATTTGCGACCAAGCTTTAACTTCTTGGCTGATGTCTTGAGATGTTGCTTCAATATATCCACATAATTTTCCTTCCTCATGATGCCATCTATTTTATGAGGTGCACCAGTCCCTCCTGCAGAAAAGCACCCCCACAACATGATGCTGCCACCCCCGTGCTTCACGGTTGGGATGGTGTTCTTCGGCTTGCAAGCCTCACCCTTTTTCCTCCAAACATAACGATGGTCATTATGTCCAAACAGTTCAATATTTGTTTCATTAGACCAGAGGACATTTCTCCAAAAAGTAAGATTTATGTCCCCATGTGCAGTTGCAAACTGTAGTCTGGCTTTTTTATGGCGGTTTTGGAGTAGTGGCCTTGCTGAGCAGCCTTTCAGGTTATGTCGATATAGGACTTGTTTTACTATGGATATAGATACTTTTGTACCTGTTCCCTGCCGCATCTTCACAAGGTCCTTTGTGTTGTTCTGGGATTGATTTGCACTTTTCGTACCAAAGCACATTCATCTCTAGGAGACAGAACGCGTCTCCTTCCTGAGCGGTATGACAGCTGCGTGGTCCCATGGTGTTTATACTTGCGTACTATTGTTTGTACAGACGAACGTGGTACCTTCATGCGTTTGGAAATTGCTCCCAAGGATGAACCAGACTTGTGGAGGTCCACAATTTTCTTTCTGATGTCTTGGCTGATTTCTTTTGATTTTCCCATGATGTCAAGCAAAGAGGCACTGAGTTTGAAGGTAGGCCTTAAAATACATCCACAGGTACACCTCCAATTGACTCAAATAATATCAATTAGCCTATCAGAAGTTCCTAAAGCCATGACATAATTTTCTGGAATTTTTCAAGCTGTTTAAAGGCACAGTCAACTTAGTGTATGTAAACTTCTGACCCACTGGAATTGTGATCTAGTGAATTAAAAGTGAAATACTCTGTTTGTAAACAATTGTTGGAAAAATGACTTGTGTCATGCACAAAGTAGATGTCCTAACTGACTTGCCAACACTATAGTTTGCTAACATGAAATCTGTGGAGTGGTTAGAAATGAGTTTCAACCTAAGTGTCTTCAACTGTAAATGTTTTCATCCTGAGCGTGTGGTTGGTGACAAATTTAGAATTGTGCCTTGTTGCCTAAATTAAACCTTCCAGCAGGGAAGTGAAAACTATGACTTTGGTATAAATCCATGGTAACAGTGGTAGAGGTGGTGTGAATCCATAGTAACCGTGGTAGAGGTGGGGTAAATCCATGGTAACAGTGGTAGAGTCAGTGTAATTCTATGGTAACAGTGGTAGAGGAGGTGTAAAACCATGGTAAACTTGGTAGAGGGGGTGTAAATCCATGGTAACAGTGGTAGAGATGGTGTAAATCCATGGTAACAGTGATAGTCAGTGTAATTCCATGGTAACAGTGGTAGAGGAGGTGTAAATCCATGGTAAACTTGGTAGAGGGGGTGTAAATCCATGATAACAGTGGTAGAGGAGGTGTAAATCCATGGTAACAGTGGTAGAGGTGGTGTAAATCCATGGTAAACTTGGTAGAGGGGGTGTAAATCCATGGTAACAGTGGTAGAGGGGGTGTAAATCCATGGTAACAGTGGTAGAGGAGGTGTAAATCCATGGTAACAGTGGTAGAGGTGGTGTAAATCCATGGTAAACTTGGTAGAGGGGGTGTAAATCCATGGTAATAGTGGTAGAGGGGGTGTAAATCCATGGTAACAGTGGTAGAGGAGGTGTAAATCCATGGTAACAGTGGTAGAGGTGGTGTAAATCCATGGTAAACTTGGTAGAGGGGGTGTAAATCCATGGTAACAGTGGTAAAGGAGGTGTAAATCCATGGTAACAGTGGTAGAGGTGGTGTAAATCCATGGTAAACTTGGTAGAGGGGGTGTAAATCCATGGTAACAGTGGTAGAGGAGGTGTAATTCCATGGTAACAGTGGTAGAGGTGGTGTAAATCCATGGTAACCGTGGTAACGGTGTTTTTCCCTTGTCTGTGGCTCCAAACAGAGGAAGGACAAGCTTCGGGAGCACATGCAGCGTATGCACAACCCCGAGCGCGAGGCGAAGAAGGCCGATCGCATCCACCGCTCCAAGACCCTCAAGCAGAAGGTCCCCACCACCGACATAGAGAGCTTCATGTTCAAGTGCCGGCTTTGCATGATGGGATTCCGCCGCCGCGGCATGCTGGTAAGGGCACTCCCCTCCCCCCCCCGGGGTGCGACGGTGACGGCTCTGCCCAGGTGTGACTCCTCTCTGCTCGCGCCCGCAGGTGAACCACCTCTCCAAGCGACACCCGGAGATGAGGATCGAGGAGGTTCCTGAGCTCACCCTCCCTATCATCAAGCCCAACAGAGACTACTTCTGCCAGTACTGTGATAAGGTATCCTTCTCCTCTCTCTCTGAGACAGCAGGTATCTCAGGCCTGAACCAACACTGTGTGGATTAACTTCTCATAGTGTGGGAATTGACTGGTATACTGAGCTGTAATGCAGTGAATAGGATGAAACATCCAGATTATTTAAAGGGTCAGTGCATCTGCGCAGCATTAATAAAAGTGTGCACTGTTGATGTGATGTGGACCTGCTTTACAATTGGCTCCATACATATAAACGCACTAGATTGGTTCCAGGTAATTCAAGTATTTGTAGAATGTATGGAAGAACCCGGCAGCCATATTGGGTAGAACCTCATCAAGCAATTTGTCTCTCTGGTTCTGTTATACTGTTTTGGTTTTCTGTTGAACTTTATTGGGCTCATTTTCTCTGAGTTTCACTTTTCACAGTGTCATTTTGAAAAGGGCAGTACAAAGCAATCTATTGAAAAATCTGATCGATATGGTCAGTCAGTTTAGTCATTCTGTACCTGATTGGCTGGTTTGTGCAGAATTCTTTTTTTGTTAACCTATGGCAGGTGCATGAGAGACTTAAATTGAGGTCATGCATTCTTGATACTCTCCAAGAATCTATGCTTATTAACAATGAACCAACATCTCGACTCCTCTGTGCCCTGAATCCTTAATGAAGGCTCAGAGGTGTTTTTTATGATAATCACATCTCAGAGTGAACAGGAGTGTGCAACCTCAATTTTAAGTTTCCCGTGTGGCTGCCTTGTGGTCTGTGGCTCGTAGCTCAGGGTGTGCGTTGTGGTGTTCTCTCAGGTATATAAGAGCTCCAGTAAGCGGAAGGCTGTGGTGTTCTCTCAGGTATATAAGAGCTCCAGTAAGCGGAAGGCTGTGGTGTTCTCTCTCAGGTATATAAGAGCTCCAGTAAGCAGAAGGCTGTGGTGTTCTCTCTCAGGTATATAAGAGCTCCAGTAAGCGGAAGGCTGTGGTGTTCTCTCAGGTATATAAGAGCTCCAGTAAGAGGAAGGCTGTGGTGTTCTCTCTCAGGTATATAAGAGCTCCAGTAAGCGGAAGGCTGTGGTGTTCTCTCAGGTATATAAGAGCTCCAGTAAGCGGAAGGCTGTGGTGTTCTCTCAGGTATATAAGAGCTCCAGTAAGCGGAAGGCTGTGGTGTTCTCTCAGGTATATAAGAGCTCCAGTAAGTGGAAGGCTGTGGTGTTCTCTCGGGTATATAAGAGCTCCAGTAAGCGGAAGGCTGTGGTGTTCTCTCGGGTATATAAGAGCTCCAGTAAGCGGAAGGCTGTGGTGTTCTCTCAGGTATATAAGAGCTCCAGTAAGCAGAAGGCCGTGGTGTTCTCTCTCAGGTATATAAGAGCTTCAGTAAGCGGAAGGTTGTGGTGTTCTTTCTCAGGTATATAAGAGCTCCAGTAAGCGGAAGGCTGTGGTGTTCTCTCAGGTATATAAGAGCTCCAGTAAGCGGAAGGCTGTGGTGTTCTCTCTCAGGTATATAAGAGCTCCAGTAAGCGGAATGCTGTGGTGTTCTCTCTCAGGTATATAAGAGCTCCAGTAAGCGGAAGGCTGTGTTGTTGTTGTTCCTCAGGTGTATAAGAGTGCCAGTAAGCGGAAGGCCCACATACTGAAGAACCACCCGGGGGCAGAGCTGCCCCCCAGTATCCGAAAACTGCGGCCGGCGGGCCCCGGGGAGCCCGACCCCATGCTCAGCACGCACACTCAGCTGACGGGCACCATCGCCACGGCGCCGGTGTGCTGCCCGCACTGCGCCAAGCAGTACAGCAGCAAGGTGAGCCTGCTGCCCCCTACTGATAGGTCTGTTCAGTTGATTTAATTTCATGCCATTGCATTTCAGTTCAATTCAGCTCAGTTAATTTCAGTTCAGGTCACTTCAGTTTAGTTTATTTTACTAATTTTGTATCGTTAGTTTAGTTAATTTAAGTTCATTTTAGTTCAGTTGACAACAAACTGTGGAACATACATAAGCCAGACGCATAATTACACAAGAACAACACAACGTTTCAGTGCAGTTCCAGGTAAAGACAGTACAGTGGGAAAGGGAAAAGGTGCAAATGACCACAGACCTGTCTCCCGGGCCTGGGGTTGGATCTGACCATGGCTCAGTCTCTGTCCCTGTGTCTCTGCAGACTAAGATGGTGCAGCATATTCGGAAGAAGCACCCTGAGTTTGCACAGCTGGCCAACAGCATCCAGGCGCCGCTGGCCACAGCCGTTATCAGCAGTGGTCCAGCAGTCATCACTGCAGACGGTACTGCAGCAGAGGCAGTGGTGGTGAGGGAGATACCCGCGTGTATTTACACCCACGCACATATGCGCACACACACACACACACACACACACACACACACACACATACACACACTACATACCACACTCACACCATACACATTGTACCTACACACACACACTACATACCACACTCATACCATACACATTGTGCCTGCACACATACACACACCCTACATACTGTACCTACACACACTACATACCACACTCACACCATACACATTGTACCTACACACACACACACACACACACACACACTACGTACCACACTCACACCATACATATTGCACCTACACAGTCACACACACACCCATACACACACACACACACACACACACACACACACACACACACTACATACCACACTCATACCATACACATTGTACCTGCACACATACACACACCCTACATACTGTACCTACGCACACACACACACACACACTACACGCACACATCAATCAATCAATCAATATTTATTTATATAGCGCATTTCACAACAAGTTGTCACAATGCACTTCACAGCAAAACAGCAAAACCCAGCCTAAACTCCCCACAAGAGCAAGCCAAAGGCAACAGTGGCAAGGAAAAACTCCCTGGTGTAACTAGGAAGAAACCTTGGAAGGAACCAGACTCAATGGGGGAACCCATCCTCCTCTGGTCGGCTCAGGGTCTAGGGCTTAAGGACCAACATGGTCAAAACAGCCAATGTCCATGATAATACAATTTGCAGCAGCTAGATGACAGTCCAGATGCATGCACACACTACATACCACACTCACACCATACATATTGTACACACACCCTACATACTGTACCTACGCACACACACACTACACACACACATTCTTGCGTGGAGACCCACATTCTCCACGGCTGTGGGCAGATTTTTCAGCTGTGAAGGTCACAGCGTGACCTCTTGTGTTCAGACCACAGACCTGCTGACCCAGGCCATGACGGAGCTGTCCCAGACCCTGACCGGCGACTACCGCGGCGCTCAGGGGGACTACCAGCGCATCCAGTACATCCCCGTCTCACAGGCAGGGGGCACCCTTGGACAGCCACAGCACATCCAGCTCCAAGTCGTCCAGGTGGCGCCTGTAAGACCTCTCCTGATTTTAATCCACATGTTCAGCACTCTCTTTCCCATTATTAATTTACTTACTTATCATTTATTTTACCTATCGTCCAGGAAAAGAAACACATTATCAAAAGATTATTGTATCTTTTTTAAGGAGAACATGGCCAAGAGAGTAGCGTACATGATAACAATCACACAACAGTACACAGGAGGAGAGCGCAACACAGTAAAACAGTGACATGAAAACAAGTCAAATAAACACATATAAAAGCAGCACTACTCGGTTGTTGTTCTTTGAATTATGACTTTGAAATGTATTAGCAGGAATTAGCCATTGGCAGTGTGTTGTAATATGGTATGTGCTGTTGTCTTGTTGGAAGGTAAATCATACAGAAGCCTCCTGCGGCCATTCGAAATTGGGATGGAAAAGTGTGTGTGTGTGGGGGGGTGCATTTCAAAAAATACATATTAACTCGTTCTGGACGACCTCAAAATATATTTAGCAAATTCAATCAGAAATGCATGTTAAATGGTGACTGTTAATTACTTATACATCTCCATAGATATCCTTTAAACTGTGACGGTAAATAAATACCATAAAGGTACAATCCCCTTTGCTGTCTCCAGGCACCCTCTCCACAGAACTCCCAGCATTCCACAGTGGACGTGAGCCAGCTGCATGACCCCGGCAGCTACGGCCAGCATTCCATCCAGGTGCAGCACATCCAGGTGTCGGAGCCCAGTGCCTCCGTGCAGGGGGGCAACCAGGTGAGACCCGGCGGGAAACCGGGCTGAAAGACCTGTGCAGCCACATTGAACACAGTACGCCATCTGCGTGCGGCGCAAAGACCTCGTTTGCCCGAAGAGCCGCAATTCTTGACGAGGGTTTCTAAGCCAAATTCCTTAGTTGTTGAGCTATTTCTCATTTGAGCTAATTTCTGCTCTAAACAGCTCTCACAGCGGCTGCCTTATTCCGCTCTCTCTCTCTCGCTACCTCTCTCACTCATACACGCACAAACAAACACGCTTTTATAGCTGGGGCGTAGCCCGTCCTCGCTCGAAAATTTCAGGGTGTAGAGGTTTCAATTTCGTCACCGGGAGTCATACGTCAGCTGGATAAAGTTTCTGGACAGTGACAGACTGAACGTGTAGTACCTAACGTTTTACCACTAGAGACACTTTTGAGCCAGATCCTTTGGGTTTCCGCTGTTTTACGCTGACTGCAGTAAAATGTCAAGATTTGGACCTGGATCAATCAGTGACACTTAGAAAACACCAAATGTATCAGTTCTCATCTAAAATAAGTGGTTTTAGTGCTTTGTTACCCTTTAAAAAACAGATATATACTGGTGGTTCAGTTGGCTTGAATTGACTGCTCTAGTTGGAGCCCGAACTTACACAAGATCATAATTTGTTCGGAAAAATAACTGATCTTTATCAGACTGGCTATTGCAGCAGCTCAGCGCCTGTCCTTGACATACAGTCACCTTGTCTTCCATTCACAATTCAGCTCCCTGTTGCTAACTCCAGGCCTCATTTGATCTTTGCCTGTTCAGCGTGACCTTGACACTGTCAGCAGTTCTGTCGCTCATTAAATGTAGCACTTTACCTGGTGTGCTGTCGTACGCTATTGTGACCACTGCTTCAAATACGTGGGGGCAGACAGTGGTGACACAAAAATTAGAATACATATTGGGGCCAATTAAAAACGGGTTTATCTGTGGATTTTTCAGCCAGAAGACTGCCGTCGGTGAAACTGCTGACAGTTAATAAAATGTGAAACCAAAACCAATAAACTCATGGCTAGTGAGGGAATACTGTATAACAGAAGCTGCTCACTTGACCACCCATTTCGGAATACAAATTGGGACAAGGACGAATGCCACTCCTTTTTTTTCCTTTTTTTCCACTCCTTTAGCAACTCTACTATTGTTTGCTTCCAGGTTACAGGTCAGCCTCTAAGCCCCTCCTCCCAGCAGGAGCTCAGCCCCACCCAGCTGGCCCCAGTGAACTCGTCCCAGCAGGGGGCTGTACAGCATACGTACCTGCCTGGGAACTGGAACTACAGGAGCTACCGTGAGTTCAGCTCCTAAGAATCGCACAGGAACGTGTACACTCTGGGCATCCTCTCTGCGGAGTTTCATAACACAAGGCCATTCAGCCCAACAATGCTCACCATTTTTCTACCACCAAATGGTATCTAGTGCTCACCATTTACCTACAAACTAGATGGTATCTATCACCGTATCAAGCCTGGTCTTGAAAACCCCCAGAGTTTCTGCCTCTACTACATGCGTATTTAAGAATTCCTCTCCTCTTTCCCCATTGGCTGCGCTTGCTCCACGGCTCCTCCCCCAGCCTCGGAGATCCAGATGATGACTCTTCCTCATACGCAGTATGTGATCACAGAGGCAGGCGCTCCCGTGACCGCTGTGAACAGCAGCCAGGTGAAAACGGTGAGTCGGATAGAGGTAGGGAAAAATCGGGCATCTCCATCATCTTTAAGGAGGATGTTTGCATTTTTCTAGATTGTGTGTGTGTGTGTGTGTGTGTGTGTGTGTGTGTGTGTGTGTGTGTGTGTGTGTGTGTGTGTGTGCGTGCTCTTGTGGGCACCGGTCCTGGGTTAAATACATGTTTGAACTTAACTATTTAGATGCAGGCAAAATTTGAAAATGGCAGATCCCTGAGAATTTTTGAGAATCTTTAACAGAAAAGTAGCTAACCAAGGTGGAAAATCATATGAATTTGCCTCTGAATACTGCTTCAAATTACATTACATTACATTACATTTATTTAGCAGACGCTTTTATCCAAAGCGACGTACAGTAAGTGCGTACAGAGACATCATCATCATTACAGAACAGACGAGGCAAAGCACATCCTTTGCATAATGTAGCAGCTATCCCTAGCAATGAACGTTGACTGTAGTTCACAGTAAGCTGTGGGCAAATCAGCAACACCACACTTCCATTCCAAATACTATTATAAACTATACTATTATAAACCATTCCAAATACTATTATAAACTATGCTATTATAAACCATTCCAAATACTATTATAAACTATACTATGATAAAACATTCCAAATACTATTATAAACTATAATAAACAGACAGGAAAACACAGGGAAGTAGTAAACAGGGAACTGATATTCCTAGGTGAGGATATCAGTCAAGGTGGAGTCTGAAGAGGTGTGTCTTCAGGCCTCGACGGAATGCAGGCAGGGTTGGAGTAGAACGTAGGGGAATGGGAAGTTCATTCCACCACTGAAGAGCTAATGTGGAAAAACTCCGCAGTCGGGACAAGCGAGAGCCTTTGACACGGAGGGGGGGAAGTGCCAGTTCCAAATATACAGTTAGCAATCTGCACGAGTTTTACAGTTGTCTAACAGGTTAAAGCTACGCGCATGTGTGACTGTGGCTGTATCTGAGCTGATGCGTTTCTCTGTGTCCGGTCAGCAGACGCACTATGTGATCTCGGAGGGACAGGCTGAGCTGGACCCAAAAGTAGCCCAGGCTTCGTCCCAGGTGCACCCAGACCAGCTGGAGCAGCAGGCCGCCGACCCGCAAGCCGCCACCCAGTACATCATCACCACCACCACCAACGGCAACGGATCCAGCGAGGTCCAAATCACCAAGCCGTGACCCGTCACCCGGCGAACCCCCCGATCCCCCAGCTCCTCCGAACCTCCCCTGGGATGGACCCGGTCTCACCCACGCACACAGACATTCTGCCCCTTGGCACAATGGACAATGGAGGACGAGGTGTAGGGCAACCATACGTGTGTGTCTGTCACAGTTTAGAGCTGCAGACAGCTGTGTTTGAGGTGACCCGTCAATAACAGTGGAGCAAAAAGTGGATTTCGCACAAAATTACAGGACTGATATACAGTATATATATTTTTCTCCTTTTTTTTGAGTTCATCATAACACAGTCTCACAATACTGTGAACGAGTGTATTATATTTTTTAAAACACTGGAACGTCCGCATCAGGTGCAGTCTCCCTACAGAATGAATGAAAACAGACACTGACAGAATGACATTTTTTTTCAATGGCAAATCCGAACGCCCTTAAAATTCCACCCTCGTCTGTGTCTAAATCTTACTTAAAATAGTCTCTTGCAGACTTGTCTCCCACATACTGAATTTGTGAAGCACCATTGTTGTGAACGGTTTCCACATTTGAGGTTATTTTGAGCCTTTTACAAACAGAATGTATTATTGTTTATGACTTGTTTTGGTATGACGTTTTTTTATTTTTATTAATTTAATATATAACATGGTCCAGGTGATGAAAGAATGAACCTGCACACAGTGTTCATATCGTTGGTACAGAGCAAAGAAATTGTGTTTAAGAAATAAATGAACCGTCAGAGCTTACCTAGTTTCCTGTGACCCAGTCAGCTCTTAACCCGAGAGAAGAGGGGCAATCTGGCTGTGAGTGAGTGAATAAAGGTGTAGTGCTTTGGGATGGAGATTGATATATGAAGTTACGCGTAACAAAGTTTTGATACATTCCCTCATAACGCTCATCGTGCCAAATGATCTAATAATGGTCTGTTGCTTTTTTTTTTTTTGACAGAATTTGGACTCAATAGGCCTACCTGTAAATCTTACTTTGGAAAATCAGGATAATATGCCTTACTTTAAATCACATTACTTACATCAATGTCTGAGTGTTGGAATTGCCCCAAAATCCACTTTTCCCGTTTTGCTTTTAACTACATGCATAAAACTGTTGGCACACCTTGCTGAGCCCTACTAAGTGTTTAATGTGTTGGAACATATTTGCCCTTGACCAGCACCTGTTCAGTGTCTCAAAAGGGAAGAACAGTTATTTGTACAATTTCTGCCATGGCGATGGAACACAGTGAGCTTATATAAATAAGAAACTACATTATAATAAATGTTTCCTTTCTGTACAGTGGTATACAGGTGCAGTCGTCCCATTGTGTATGTGGCATTGAGAAAATTGAACAAATAAATAATTTTATATCCACTTCTTCTTATTTCAGAGTATTTCACACAATGTAGGGGGAATTGATTGTCTGTCTCCAGCTCTTGTCTTACAATGCCCACATAAACTATGATCTTTGGACAACCATTACTTTTTATGTCCCTTTTCAATTGCTAAGGTGTGGTCACTGAGCCTGGATCTGTCTCTGCTTTGTATCTCTGACAGAGAAGAGATACTCTGCCAGTGTATGTTCTCTGTTTTGGACCTGATTAAAATTAAGAAATTATGTTTATTTTTGGATCTGATACTCCTCTTCCAATGTTCAAAATAAATGGTTATTGCCCTGTGCCAATTCAGCCTTGCATTGATAATTTGGGGGTATGCAGGCTACTGAATGTTTTTACAATTCTATATGCAGAAGTTCAGCTGGATGATTTTCCTAGCGTGGCTTTGCCGACCGTTTCAGATTTGAGAGGTGTCTTAATTTTTTCCTAATAGATTTGCATATATCATCAAACCATTTTTATTTTGCTGTTGTGATCCTCTCAGCCTTACGACATTTCGGTCGCTGGGAAGCTTCCCGTTACCAGGAAGTGACGCACGGGCCGGGCGGAAGACTGCAAGTTTTGATGCAGCAGCGCGCGCCAAAGTGTGGACAAAACGTGCACGTAGGACTATGTCAGTAGGGAATTAACCGTAGTTAGCTAAATTTATAAAAACTAATATTGATATAAAACGGCTTAACCCGAAAGATATATAACATCAAAGAAGGCGCAATAGGGACGGCAAGTTGTCACGGTAATTTATTTTTGTTGTTGCAGAAACGAAGTAATTACTGACTAACGTTAGCTGTAATGTTTGCAACTCACTTCAGTGGTGAAGCTAAGATGCAGATGCAGTAACGTTAACGTTTTGTCCGTACAGTTTTCTAACTTAAAATACTCGGTAGCTAGCTGTTTCATTCACTACGAAGTTGCTGTGTTACTAAGTACATTGGCTCATTTGCTAGTTTGCTTGCTAACTGTTACTCTTGTGTGGTTGAATTTGAGTGTTTATAGGAGTGCAGTGACGGGAAACGATTTATCAGTAACGTTAAGTTTCATTGCAACTCAAGCTTTAACAAAGTTACGTTACTGTACTGCTTTTTTATTTAGTCTGATTGTAGTGCACTGTCTGTCTCCCCTTCAGTATTGCGTTTGTGTTCTTGCAGTTATTGTCAGGCTGGTATAAATGCCTGTTTTCTGATAAGTGTTAAATAAGTTAAATACATACTATTATTTTTATTGTTAATGATTCATATTGTGTGCTGTCTTTCTTATCCAGATTATGGCTGTGCCGTTCGTACAGGACTGGGATTTGGTACAGACGCTGGGTGAAGGTGCATATGGAGAGTAAGTTACCTTGTCTGTCATCCATGTCAGTGGTACCCAAATGAGGTCCCGGTGACCCACTCTTGGGGGCCCACTGTGTAACGTCACACAGTCAGAAGAAACGGTTTCAAAAGTCTCCTCTAAGAACCCTATTTTGTTCAAGATTTCACCTGCCAGTTTATAATTTAGTTTAGTTAAATCAGTTTAAAATGTAACTTCTTTTTACAGGAATACATTTCTCATAGCACACTGCAGAGAATGAAAGCCTTAATTGGTCTGACTGATTGAATGGGATGGAATGTATGGAATATTAATTTGGCATCGTGTGCATACAGTTGAAGTCGAAAGTTTCTATCCAAATCCATTTGAACTCAGTTTTTCACAATTCCTGGCATTTAATCCTAGTAAACATTCCCTGTCTTAGGTCAGTTTGGATCACATTCTTTTTTTAAGAATGTGAAATGTCAGAATAATAGTCGAGAGAATGATTTATTTCAGCTTTTATTTCTTTCATCACATTCCCAGTGGGTCAGAAGTTTACATACACTCTATTAGTATTTGGTAGCATTGCCTTTAAATTGGGTCAAACGTTTCGGTAGTCTTCCACAAGCTTCTCACAATAAGTTGCTGGAATTTTGGCCCATTCCTCCTGACAGAACTGGTGTAACTGAGTCAGGTTTGTAGGCCTCCTTGCTCGCACACGAGTTCTGTTCTGCCCACAAATTTTCGATTGGATTGAGGTCAGGACTTTGTGATGATACCTTGACTTTGTTGTCCTTAAGCCATTTTGCCACAACTTTGGAAGTATGCTTTGGGTCATTGTCCATTTGGAAGAGCCATTTGCCACCAAGCTTTAACTTCCTGGCTGATGTCTTGAGATGTTGCTTCAATATATCCACATAATTTTCCTTCCTCGTGATTCCCTTTTTCCTCCAAACATAACGATGGTCATTATGGCCAAACAGTTAAATTTTTGTTTCATGAGTCCAGAGGACATTTCTCCAAAAAGTAAGATCTTTGTCCCCATGTGCAGTTGCAAACTGTAGTCTGGCTTTTTTATGGCGGTTGTGGAGTAGTGGCTTCTTCCTTGCTGAGCAGCCTTTCAGGTTATGTCGATATAGGACTCGTTTTACTGTGGATATAGATACTTTTGTACCTGTTCCCTCCAGCATCTTCACAAGGTCCTTTGCTGTTCTGGGATTGATTTGCACTTTTCACACCAGAGCACGTTCATCTCTAGGAGACAGAGTGCGTCTCCTTCCTGAGCGGTATGACGGTTGCGTGGTCCCATGGTGTTTATACTTGCATACTATTGTTTGTACAGACGAACGTGGTACCTTCAGGCGTTTGGAAATTGCTCCCAAGGATGAACCAGACTTGTGGAGGTCCACAATTTTCTTTCTGATGTCTTGGCTGATTTCTTTTGATTTTCCCATGATGTCAAGCAAAGAGGCACTGAGTTTGAAGGTGGGCCTTAAAATACATCCACAGGTACACCTCCAATTGACTCAAATAATGTCAATTAGCCTATCAGAAGTTTCTAAAGCCATGACATAATTTTCTGGAATTTTCCAAGCTGTTTAAAGGCTTCATCCTAAGTGTATGTAAACTTCCGACTTCAGCTGTATTTTTTTAATTTACGATTTATTTAAGCAGCGAGCCTGACTGAGACCAAGGTCTCCTTTTCAGCAGGGCCCTGCATTACTGCAGCAAAGAAAATACAAAATACAGGTCAATTTTTACAAATACATAAAATAGAAATACACAAACAATACAGCAGCACAAATTATTTACAAAGAAATCAGTCAAAACAAGTACATTCCTCAATATAAAAATCCCTCGCCAAAGATTTAAAAACTTATTAGAAATGAATTCCTCAATTCCAAGGTCATGTTGGAGTTTAACCCATGTTTTTGGGACATCATAGCTGAAAGCAGCTTTACCCAACTCTGTATTTATTTGAGGAATTTTAACACACAGGAAAGTTTGTGAACACGTCCCATATCTGTTTAAATCCCTGGACAGTAGTGGGGTAAGGTATGTGGGGAGTTTGGTCAGGGCAGCTTTATAAACAAGTAAAAACCAGTGAAAGTTTTATAACTGAAATCATTGTAAATGCGTGGAGAGAAACATCCTGAATTTATTATATTGAATAGGAGTATGTGGGGTGGTATGGGAGGTCCTGTGCCATTGTCTTGTCCCGCCCCCTTTGATAATGCTCCTCCCCTTCCTCCTTCCCTCCCTCTCTGGCAGAGTGCGGCTGCTGGTCAACAGGAAGACAGAGGAGGCGGTGGCGGTAAAGGTGCTGGACGCGTCGCGCGCTAAGGACTGCCCTGAGATCATCAGGAAGGAAGTGTGCATACACAAGGTGCTGTCCCACGCCAACATCGTGCGCTTCTTTGGGCACCGGCACGAGGGGCACACGCGCTACCTCTTCCTGGAGTACTGCAGCGGAGGGGAGCTCTTCGACCGCATCGGTGAGAAAGAAGAGATGGACTGTGCCTTTCAGTCCAGAGGCGCATTATTGCACAGGACACATACACACACAAACACATGCACAAACACACACAGAACACACAGACACGCAGACAGACACACACAAACACATGCACAAACACACACAGACACACACATATATGCACACACACACACACACACACACACACACACACACACGTCTACACACACAAACACATGCACAAACACACACAGGACACACAGACACACACATATATACACACACACATGACACACAGAACGTAGACAGACACATGTGCACACACACACACACACACACACACACACACATACCCGCAGACACATGACGCAAACACGCACACATGAAACAGACAGGAACACAGGACACAGTTAGACACGCATACTATGCATGCTCACACACAAACATAAACACAAACACACACACGCACACATACAAACACACATACACACACGCTCATTGATCTAAATTGTTTGCACTAGGACACTGTCACCAAGGGAACACATAACATTACATCTTTAAAATGGATGTCACTGGCTGTAACATTGGCTCTTCCCTTTCTACCCCATTTTACTCTGTGAGACAGAGCCGGACGTGGGGATGCCTGAGAGGGACGCACAGAAGTTCTTCCAGCAGCTGATTGCAGGCGTGGTAAGTACTGCCCCCTGCAGGAAGGGCACAGCATTGCTCCGCTCCCATGGGTCTTTCTGTGTGGAAAATTCAAATGTTGAAAGCCCTTGAATTTTACAAAGAGCACTCGAAGATGCTTTATTCTCTGAGGGCTTTTGCATTTTACACATTTTGAGTGTCCCACTTAAAAATTTCCGTTATGAAATGCCCAAAGAGTCAAGAAATGTCAGCTAAAAAAAAGTATTTTAAATTTTTTTTGTAATAAGGCTGCAGACTTGTATTCCTCTGTATTGCAGAATTTGTAGTGTAGGCCTACTTCATCAGTGTTGTTATGTTTTCTTAATGGATGCCATTATGACGGGTGACTTACAGTTGAGTTTTGCATCTTATGCATGATAACATACAGTAAACCGGACACTGAACTAAAAGAAAATGATTTATGTATGCCGTCCATAATGCATAAGGCCTTCATTTAAGGATTTTCCTCAGTTGACTCTTAAAATGGGAAAATTAAAATTGGGAGGATTGGATTCTGTACAGAGTGACATATACTGTTTTGCCTGGTTGAGGGACACTAAACAGCGATTGTATGTAGGTGGCTCTCTGTAATTAGAGATGCAGGATAATATTAGTGTAGTGCCAGTATTTGGCTGATAAATTAAGACTAAGTTTAAGACAAGTTACGGGTATGATGGACCAATATGATGACATGACGTGCCAGAGAGGTGATGCATTTCATGTGCTGCTGAGGCTGTAAATTGAGTGAAGATGTCACGCTCAAAACATAGGCCAATCATAGTCTTCTGCAACTCTTATTTATCATTCATTTTTAATTTATTATGTTTACCAGCCAAACTGACAAACAAAGCTATGTAGCATATAAGGTATTATTATTTATTATTGAGCAGAGAGTATTATTATTTTGTTACACAAATAAAATCCGTTTAATTTGCTTCTTCCATGGAACTTGGGTGCAGTTTGAATTTGTGCTATAATGTAGGGAGGCGACGGTATTGCAATCGTCCAGTGTGGTCAAACATGTATTCTTATTGGCACCAGAGTTTCCATATCGTGCATCTCTATCTGCAAGTGTGCCTCCTTTTGCCTGTGTTTCAGGAGTACCTCCACAGCATGGGGATCACACACAGAGACATAAAGCCTGAGAACATACTGTTGGATGATAAAGGTGAGGCTAATGTGAGATGCTCCTACTGTTGTGTGCTGTGTGTGCGCGCGCACGTGTGGTGCGTGGGTGGGTGCGTGTGTTATCGGGTGTTCAGACGGAGGGTGCGTGCCGTTTTATGTCTCTTTAGCCTGCCCGCTGGCTTTCCACAGACAATGTGAAGATCTCTGATTTCGGGCTGGCCACGATGTTCCGGCACGGCGGGAGGGAGCGGCGGCTGAGCCGGCTGTGTGGCACGCTGCCCTACGTGGCGCCAGAGCTGATGTCCGGGGCCAACTTCAGCGCCCAGCCTGCCGACACCTGGGCCTGTGGCATCGTCCTCACCGCCATGCTGGCAGGGGGTGGGTGAGAAGCTTTGTGTGTGTGTGTGTGTGTGTGTGTGTGTGTGAGAAAGAGTGAGAGAGTTTGTGTGTGTGTGTGTGTGTGTGTGAGAGTGTGTGTGTGTGTGTGTGTGTTTGTGAGTGAGTGTGAGTGAGTGTGAGTGAGTGTGAGTGAGTGTGAGTGAGTGAGTGAGTGAGTGAGTGAGAGAGAGAGTGAGAGAGTGAGAGAGTGAGAGAGTGAGAGAGTGAGAGAGTGAGAGAGTGTGTGAGTGTGTGAGTGTGTGAGTGTGTGAGTGTGTGAGTGTGTGAGTGTGTGAGTGTGTGAGTGTGTGAGTGTGTGCGTGTGTGCGTGTGTTATGTGTATGTCTTCCTTTCTGTCTCTTGTGTGTTGTTTATATATCCCTGTCTCTCCCTCTGTTGTTAATTGCCATTATGTGTGTTTCTTTCTGTGTTTGTGTGTGTGTGTGTGTGTGTGTTTGTTTCTGTGTTTGTGTGCATATGTACGTTTCTCAATGAAGGGGTTTTGCTGTTGTTGCAGAACTGCCATGGGACCAGCCCACTGAAAGCTGTCAGGAGTATTCTGATTGGCTGCAGAAGAAGACGTACCTCACGCCCTGGAAGAAGATTGACGCTATGCCCCTTAGTAAGTACCCGGGGTTAACACTCCACTTGCCATGGGATCTTTAATAACCACATTGGAGTTATTTAAACATGTCTACTTTGTCTTGGGCCTGCTCACCCCCCAGGTCTGTTGACCAAGATCCTGTTGCATGACCCAGCGAAGAGGATTACCATTCCTGACATCAAGAAGGACCGCTGGTTCAGCAGAAGCTTCAAGTCAGGTACTGTTGCAATATCAATGTTCCCTGCAGAATTACATTTTCTAATTTCATAAATGTATATAAGCACTCTGTTTCTGTTACAGCGAATGTGAATGTAGATGTGTTTCAGTATTTATTTATTGTTATGGTTATGAATATGACACACATTTGGTAAACAGAGACTAAACAAACTGTTGTATTAGTAGTGATGCAAGTGCCTGTGGTCTGTAATTGTGCCTTGTCTACTGCAACTGCTCTAAAATGAAGCATCTTTGTGTGCCGTTATCTTCCTGCTAGTAGTCAGCACTCACTTAATTTCAGTACCAGGCAGTTGGTAGAAGGTGGTAATAAGATTGACCTCTTGTGTTTTAAATTATGATTTATTTTCCCCAGTGGAGCGCAAATGTATTTCAGCATGTGGGGTCATTTGGAACTGATTGCACACAGACACACACACACACACACACACACACACACACACACACACACACACACACACACACACACACACACACACACACACACACACACACACACACACACACACACACACACACACACACACACACACACACACACACACACACACACACACACACACACACGCACAAACGTACAGGGAGAGGAAGAGACAGACAGACAGGAAGGGAGAGAGAGAGAGAGAGAGATTGGGTTATTAATAATGAATAATGTTATTAATGTGCATTAATTACTGATTAAAGAATCAGTCTGTGTTCTTCTCCCTCCGTCTTGGGTGTGGGGGTTTGTTTGTCATTTGCAGTGCCCTCCACTATTATTGGCACCCCTGGTAAAGATGAGTAAAAAGGGTTATAAAAAATACACCGTTTGGTGAATTAGCTTAATCTCACACTGGAAAAAAATGAGAAAAAACCAACCTTTAATTGTTCCAATTTTTTCAGTGTGAGATTAAGCTAATTCACCAAACGGTGAATTTTTTATAACCCTTTTTACTCATCTTTACCAGGGGTGCCAATAATAGTGGAGGGCACTGTATGTATCAATGCTTTTGCAACACAAGTTTACTTGTCATTTGAATTTTATTTAGACAGACAGACAGACAGACAGACTGACTGTCAGTTGATTGATTGATTACCTTGCCCTGCTCTTTGAGTGCGGCATACAGACAGACCGACAGACAGACAGACTGATTGATTGATTCCCTTGCCCTGCTCATTGAGTGCGGCGTACAGACAGACAGACAGACTGATTGATTGATTCCCTTGCCCTGCTCATTGAGTGCGGCGTACAGACAGACAGACTGATTGATTGATTCCCTTGCCCTGCTCATTGAGTGCGGCGTACAGACAGACAGACAGACTGATTGATTGATTCCCTTGCCCTGCTCATTGAGTGCGGCGTACAGACAGACAGACTGATTGATTGATTCCCTTGCCCTGCTCATTGAGTGCGGCGTACAGACAGACAGACAGACTGATTGATTGATTCCCTTGCCCTGCTCATTGAGTGCGGCGTACAGACAGACAGACAGACTGATTGATTGATTCCCTTGCCCTGCTCATTGAGTGCGGCGTACAGACAGACAGACTGATTGATTGATTCCCTTGCCCTGCTCATTGAGTGCGGCGTACAGACAGACAGACTGATTGATTGATTCCCTTGCCCTGCTCATTGAGTGCGGCATACAGACAGACCGACAGACAGACTGATTGATTGATTCCCTTGCCCTGCTCATTGAGTGCGGCGTGTGCATTAATATTGTGCTGCGCCCTACAGAAGTGAAGCGGCAGTGTGACTCTCTCGGGCCGGTGACCAAACTGCTGCGGTCCGACTCAGAGCAGACGCCCCTCTCCCGCACTGGCAGGTGAGCCGGCAGTCCACCCCCCCCCCCCGAGCTGTCACCAGGGTCCCAATTCATCCCTCAAACTCACTGAATTTAAATTCAATTCAGTCAATTAATTGGTTGTATTAAAATCAGTATCGAAACATTATGGGCTTGTTTTGATTGATTGATTAATTTCTTTGAATTGCCTCAATTTAATGGCCGTGACTTAACTTTATTCTTACCCTCTGTGTTTCTCTGACTGTCCCTCCCCCTCCCCCTCTGTCTCCACAGCGAGGACAGAGCCCAGATCTCCAGCTCACAGCCGGAGCCTGTGGGCGTGTGGTCCTGGGAGTCCGGCAGTGCCGTTACCGGCCACACGGGGGCACTGCTGGTCAGCTTCTCCCAGCCAGCCTGTCCTGACCACATGTTATTGGGCAGCCAGCTCCTGGGGACCCCTGGGTCTAGTCAGGTAACCCCTCCCTCACACATGGAGCGGAGTTTGCATGTTCTCCCCGTGTTCCTGTGGGTTACCTCCGGGTACTCCGGTTTCCTCCCACAGTCCAAAGGCATGCAGCCCAGGGAGTGCAGATTAAAATGAGTCTCCCTGGCTAACTCTGGCACATTCACAGATATGTTATTACTGTGCATTGTCCCTGTCAAATACACTAATAAATGAAATAAAAATGTACGTACATACATTTACATTTAGGCATTTAGCCAATGATTATCCACAGCATCATGTATTTTTATGTGTTTTTCCCAACATACAGTGAGCATTGGGATCAGTTCAATTTCAGGTCAGCCACTTAAGGCAATTAATTGAAATGAAGTTCTTGATTTGAAAAATGACATGCCCAGCTCAGCACATACTCAACCTGAACAGTATTTACTAGATTTAGGTTAAGGGCATAACGGCAGATTCCCCACCTGGGAATCAAAGAAGCACAATTTCCTACCCATCATGCTACACTGTTGTTCACACCTTTAGCCTGGTACCTCTTTAGCATGGCGCCTCTTTAGCATAGCGCCTCTTAGCATAGCGCCCCTATCATAGCACACCTTTAGCATAGCGCCCCTATCATAGCACATTTTTAGCCGAGTACCTCTTTAGCATGGCTCCTCTTAGCGTAGCGCCTCTTTAGCATAGTGCCTCTCTGGCATAGCGCCGATTTAGCATAGTGCCTCTTAGCATAGCACACCTTTAGCATAGCGCCCCTTTTAGCGTAGCACACATGCTCTTGCAGCAGGTGACCTGCCTTTGTCTCTGCAGACGCCGTGGCAGCGCTTGGTTCGGAGGATGACGCGTTTCTTCACTACTCTGGGGGTGGAGCCATCCTGCGATGCCCTCCGAGACACCTGCGCTAGCATGGGTTACACCTGGAAACAGACCTGCACCAATCAGGTACCGGACCAAGCCTTTCAGCTTCTGCCTGTGACCGCATCTGAGCCTTGTGCTCACAAACTACTGGCAATAAGACTCATTTAAACTGATTTTAGAAGATCAAAACTGCAAAAGAAATTTCTGAAGGCCTGGCTAACATGAAGAAATATTGCGGCTGAGTTGGGTACTGTAGGTACAGTTCACCCTGTTTGACACGACTGCTTGAGTAATTTTTATTCACAGGCTGCATGTATTGTATTACATTTCAAATGAAATCATAGTTGTCAGGTAGCTCATTTATTATTTATGTTACTCATCATCCATTGGCTCTGCAGGGCCTTGTATGACTGTTTCTGAGTTTTATCTACAGCTTCTTGCCAAAGTGAACTCGGCATCCATAAATTTTTGATAAAAATTCGGCATTAGTTACTGTGAACAGATTTTGGCACCGCGTTTGATTGCTTTTCACTGAATCACGGTTTCCCAGGCAACCGTCTCCACAATGGATCGTCGTAACAACAAGCTGATCTTCAAGGTGCACTTCTTGGAAATGGAGGCAAGGATCCTGGTAGACTTTAGGCTCTCGAAGGTAAACGCTCACAGCTTGTGCGGGTCATTTGGAAAAGATTACCAGTCATAGGAATTTAGTGAAGTGTTAGTCGCTGATTCTGATGAACGTATGTCTGCTTGTGTGTGCCCCCCCCCAACCAGGGCGATGGCTTGGAGTTCAAGAGGCTCTTCCTGAAAATCAAACGGCAGCTCGGTGACGTCATCAGCAGCCAGAAGGTGCCGCTGCCCGTCACATGACACGGGAGACCAAAGAGCTGAGCTGCTGATGTCCGCACACACAAGACACGGCCACGTCAAGCTCATGCCACCACACATGCGGCGCACACCCGTTTCTGAAGAGCAGGAGCGAGGCCGTTTAGATACAGTTCCTTTGCTCACACTAGTTAATTACTCACTCACTGTTACAGGTTCTGTTTTGTCCCCTCTCTAATCAGTACGGAAATGGGCGTCAAAGCCACACCCCGTTTCATTTTTCATCATGCCCCGGGCAGTATTGTGTGATAGTTTTGAAAATTATTTTATATTGTTATTGGGTTATTTCAGTGAAGTGTATAAAATGATGTTGTTCTTGTGATGGGGACGGGAAATGCATGACTCTTGAGGGACACAGCACATGCTTGGTTGGCTGATTCGTTCACCTTTATTGTTGAGCCAATGGCCGTGCTTCTCCTCAACCAAAGGGCCCTTTTCCCAAACAGGAACTTATGTGACCAGACCAAATGAGGGCCTCTATTAACAAACTGTACATGGTACTGAAAGCCAGAATATACATTCTGCTGACCTACCAGATACTCCGCTCAGTATTTTAAACACTGGAACTTCTGTCTTCCTATTGTTGAGGCGGAAACATTCCAGTTTGATGGGTCTCAATGGAAAACAGGAGTAGAATACACTGGCGGTGGGTGTTCTGTACTGAAATATGGGACCAGAACGTACTCTGAAGTGGAAAAACGTGAGAGGATGGCAGGAACGGGGTGGATCTATATAACTGCCCATCTTAGCCACACAGAGGGCAGAGTGAAAGCACTGTACACTGATGCTGCAGCACTTGGGCGTGAAGGATGACCAGCACCACATGCACCCTGCGCATACCTGCATCAAGCTCACCTGATTCCGCTGCCACCCCAGACTTGTCCTGGGCCCCAACGGTCTGTCCTGGGCCCCAACGGTCTGTCCTGGGCCCCAACGGTCTGTCCTGGGCCCCAACGGTCTGTCCTGGGCCCCATACGCCTGTCCTGGGCCCCATACGCCTGTCCTGGGTCCCATACGCCTGTCCTGGGTCCAATACGCCTGTCCTGGGTCCAATACCCCTGTCCTGGGTCCCATACGCCTGTCCTGGGTCCCATACGCATGTCCTGGATCCTCGTCACTGCTACTGTGTGTTTTATTTGTCTGTTACTGAAAAAAGTGAAAGCAGTAATAAAGTTTCCATGTTCAATGTAGTCTGGACTCTGGACGTTCTCCAGTCAATATGCACTGAGACATTGCACTGTCCGCTCCATTTCTCCTTCCTTGTGGCTGGTTGCCATGTCCTCTCTTCTCCCTTCATGTATACACCGGAAGTACGTTTATTTAACTCTTAGCAGGGCACAGGTGTGCAGTTATTCAAGGGGGTCCTCCTTTGGGTCATTAAATGAGCATTGCCGAGAGGACAGGTACTAATCAAACACAAAAGAACACTAAACGAACACTTATATTGAAAAATGTCCAACAATGGACCACTGTATGAATGTATAACCATCGCTGATAATGTATCATTTTATATGAAGATTCTCAGTATCTCAAAGATCTCTACCTCTGTAAAAAGGTGCTACAAATGGACAATTTGGTGAATCAAAATTATATTAAACCATAAAAAAACTAAAGAGAAAAAATTCAACGAACATAATCATTACAGAAAGCTTACACAAATAAGTAAATGCTGTAAAACATTAGATATGACAAGCAGGTGAGGTCGGAGGGTGGGGCTTGACTAATTTCCTCGGAAAGGCAATGTGGTGGAAGAGAGGAGCTTTCTCACTGAGGAAGACTTCAGATGACTTTGAAACATCAGAATCTGTGCCTGTGTTGTAGCAATGTGACATTCTGAAACACTCAGGAATAGTACTGGTGTGCAGATGAAGGCGCACCCAGATGTTTCATCAGTCTTCTGACGTATCGAGAGATCTGTTCCAAAGCACCTGAGGAACCTTCAGCTTGCTTTTGGCAAGGAAAAGTCAGACATGAAATGCCACAGAATGTCATGGATGTGTTTCCTCTTTTAGGATAATTAGCATGCCTGTTACGTGAGCCAACATTTGAATAGCTCATTTCCCTCAAAGCAAACTTCTTGTTTTGTGAGAAATGTTCCTGTGACAACTGTGGAGCCAAGGAAAAAGCTCCTCAAAAGCCAAACTGCGATTTCATATTTAATTAGTGAGTAAACAAAGCTATTTTCTACAATAGAGCACTAACAGTGTCTAAATTATGTTTCTTTGTGAAGAAACAGTTTTGTTGGTAGCCAGGTAGCATTAGTTAATGTGCTATTGTATGGAAAAATTAAGTTTGAAGTGATGCAACATCTCATTATTTCAAAAGAGCTGGGAAATTGGACGTCCCCAGTCTGGCTCCAGGTGACTGAATCAGGAACAGCTGAAAGGCCAGGTGGATGTGTAGTGGATGTCCTCTGGTGAGGTGAGAGGGACTGTTGGACAAGGTTTCCTGTACCTGAAAATCACCAAAAATGCCACATGGATGAATTTTCTCTGTCCTAGTACTACTGAGGAGGAGGGGCTTATTGCCAGAAAAGCAGGATAAACTGATGTGTTAATCTTGAGCCAGGTATGTGGTTCATGATAACAGTGTCATAAATGAGAAATTCTTAAGTGTGAGTTATGGTGAATTTATCTAAACTTCGGAATACTTTGTGGACTACTGAAGACACCCTAGAATAATTTTTGTGGAAAAACTACTTAGATCACTGTATATATCATAAAGACACAATTTCTTCCTTCTCAACAATAACATAATTAGGTTTTGTTGAAAAAGATAACTCAACATTCCCAACTGGGCTGAAACCACATGAGAGGTCAGAGCTGTTTTGTAACATGTTGTCACGTGTGACCAACCTTTGGTCCGTTCAGTGATTAACAGGTTAATGTTTTGGTTTATGCAGACAAGTTTTATGTTCAGTTTTGCGTGGCTTACACTTTCTCCCTAATATCCTCTATTCCTGATGTAGACCATGTCAACGCTGGTATCCTGAACACTATGCATCTTGGACTTGTGCAAACAAAATCTATGTGTATGATGACAGAGGTTGATTTTCCAGAATCTACCACCAGGGGGAGTGTTTGGATTAATAATGAGAAGCGAGTCATTTTGCTTATGTACAGAAGTGTATAGATTGAGCAGTTTCTGGTCAGTAAGTAAGCAAGTAAATAAATATAACTGCTTTCACACACACACGCTAAAATAATTAAAATATTTAAGTATACTGCTTATATTAAAACTTGGCAATTCTATTTAAATGTATTAATTTCAAGAAGTTAGTTCAAATTTTTAATGTACTGAAAAAAGTATTTCTCCATTAATTAAGTGAATTGAAATGAATCCTTAACTTACTGAACTTCAAAGAAATTCAACTCCAGTGATTATTTGTTTTACCTACATTCATAATTTTGAACGACAGTTTATGTTAAATTGGCGTATAGAGTATTCTGGGGGCAATTGTAACGGGGCAACTGCAACACCATAAAATTGCACCATTCTGAAACAAGCTAGTGCTGAGATTCTATCCAGCAAGCTAGCTAGTTTTATGTGTTCAGCGTTGGGGGCAATTGTAACAAGAAATTGTGTTACAATTGACCCCAGAATACTCTATGGTTTGTTAGTGAGGGAAACGTGTTTGATAGGGCGTGTGCTGAAGTTCCTCTCTCTGTGTCCCTCTGCCTCTCTTCCTCTTAGAGCTGATAATAGACCCATGGAGAGTCCCCACTTAACCTGTTTGGGTTTGAAGACTGGGCAGCTGACCCAGAGAGAGGGAATGGGAAGGATTGGGGGGCGGGGGGGTCACATCTAGAAAGGGTTCTGGTATTACAAAAAAAAACAACTCAGGATTTAAGGAAAAATTATTTTTCTTTGAACAAAATTCAATAACCGAGTGGCAACAGCAACCAACGACCCAGCTATTTTGAGCGTTGCTAGATGGGGTTAGCGACATGTTACTTCTTTGTGTTTCTGAAGCAATCTTCTTTTTGTTGTGCTCTAGCAGATAGTGCTTACCACAACCAGAGCTTCTCTTTCATCCTGTTCTTTGAGCCTCAGCGATCGATAGCCCTTACTCACGCCCTGTCTCCAAGGCCGGCTCGCTGAACGGAGTCGCTACAGAGGCGGCGGTACGCTACCGCTAATGGAAGTGTTTTATCCGAGTCTATAGGCCTGCTTTTGTGTGATTTAGGTGCTGTTTTTGTTATGTGTATTCAGTGGAGAATGGGAGTGCGAGCCCTGAATCGTCCACCCGAACTGATCGCGGTTCAGCTAGGGGCAAATATTTCTGTGTGTGTGTGTGTGTATGACATCAGCTCGCAGGACCGCTCCCTAATTGAACGAGGGTACTGCGGGCCGGGGCACCTGTTGCATTCCTTCAGACGGGCCGCTAATTGAGAAGAGGGGAAGAGAGGATTTGGGCGGGTCGCGTAAAGCATTTGAGGCGTCCAGCAAAACCACAAACACAGCACTCCCGTGCGTAGAAGACCAGGACGAGTCATATGGAGAAGCTTTTGGGAATAGAAGGACATTTCAAAGTCAAAAAAAGGAACTATTTGCTGACCCAGTAGACCTGTATAAAGCATACAAACAGCTTCTTAGTGACTGACTGAGGTTTCTGCAGTCTGTTTTACATTATTTCAGTTTTAGTTTATGTGTTCGATGAAGGATATTTTTAAACACTTATACGTAGGAGTTTCTGACGACCTGGCAGCTTCACAATGGCTGGTATAGGAGCATTCTTAGGTTTGTGGATTAAAGCAAAAGAATTATACACGTAACTTGTAACTCCAAAGCAGCTTGTACAACGACGTAGGGCGGTCAACTCTCAACCCTTAAATGAATCCCCTCGTGCGGCCAAGTGCTGGATTCCCCCACCATGACACACTTGTTAGGTGTTATCCCATCTCTACCTGTAAGTCTCTCCTCCTCCCCCCGCTCCCCCTGTCTGAATGAAATGGGGAGAAAAAATAATAATTTGGATTGGTAGTTGTGTCTGTCAGCTGGCTCCTGTGTCACTCACACCCCACACAATGAGCCCTAGAGCTGAAGCCTGTCCGCTCCTCTGACGGACTCGCCCACCAGCCGCTCACTTATTCAGTGGCTATAAGCGACACAGTTCCACAGGAGAGCTGGCGGCACTAATCAGAGGAATTTTCCTCACTGAGGCTAACTGCTAACTTCTGGGCACAAATTTTATCCAGCTGCTATGGCTAACGCTAGTTTTTCATTACAATCTAACTACTACTTCTTTTTTTACAATTAACTATACAAAGTAAAGTAGATTAAAGTCCAGATTATTGGACTTTTGGACTAACCATGCCATTCAAAAAGCGAATAATACAATGTATTTGGTGGGTTAGCAATGATGGTCCTCATAGTTATTTCTTATTGGGTCTTACATATTTTGGTTTTGATTGGCTGGCCAGAAAAGTTATTTATGTAGGAATGGTTATGTTCTGTTCACTGTATTTCATGATTGAGGGTTCTAGGCCTGATATTGAGATTTGCTTTTGATACTTACCATATCAGCCTGTATTTTGACCTGTTACTGAAAGTGCTGTGTTTGAATAATGAATGAATGAATGAATGAATGAATGTTTTCTTGTGCCAGTAACACTCAGGCCATATGGGCTTATGGGACTTTATCTTGACAAACTGTAACTGAAGATCTGAATGAGTGGAGATCTCTTGTCTCTTTGTCTGCCCTTTGACTTTCTCTGATGTTCTCTGTCTCTGTCTCTCTCTCTCTCTTTCTCTCTCTCTCTCCCTCTCTCTGTCTGTGTGCCAGCTCATTTAAGAGAGCTGAACACACAGACAGGCCCCCATGACAAAGGCGCTCTGAGACACGTAGCAGCGACGCCGCCGCCCCTGCAAACCTCCATTCCCACCCCCCAACCGCAACTTTGTCCCTTTTCAACCCGCCAAAACGCCGGCCTTCCAGCCCAGAGCGGAGCCGGGCAGGGGTGTGTGAGGGGGAGTTCCCATTTTACGTTCAACCCGCCAAAACGCCGGCCTTCCAGCCCAGAGACGGAGCCGGGCAGGGGTTTGTGAGGGGGAGTTCCCATTCACAGGGTGTCACGGCCTCACAAAGGGACCGCATGACATTGGCACTAAATCGGGAGTTAATGGACTCCTTTCTCAGCGTTCACAACATGACAGGGGGCGTGCGTACCCGAGCGCTGGACTGCGTGCGGGGACGCGTGGGAGAGAGCGAGCGTCCTCATCCCGCTCGTCAAGAGAGCGGACGGACGGACGGACGGACGGACGGCCGGGTAGGTGGGCCTTCTCCATTGTTGCCTGAGCTTCTGGAACGCTGTTCTGCGTGCATTGTTTTGACTGCTCTGCCGCAACAACCCCTCTACCCATCCCAGAGGCTTCTTTTGCGCTTGAATCGGGTACGGGGGTACCTGTCTTTACCGAGCAGTCCAGCGATGGGTTTTCCATCATATCGATACAGTGGAAGTGTGCTTCAGAACCCCCGCAACCCCCCCATTCTGCAGTGTTGCCTCTTACCTCTCCGCTGGTTTGCCCAACCCTTCCTGACATAACTCCACCTTTGCACCCCATCCACAAAGCCCACACTCAGAGCCAAATGAGGGCGATATAGCTAAGACTGCCTGATACGAGAAGGATGTAATGATAGGAGAAGTCCAATAAAATGATGTAACATCTTTTGCACTCTATATTCATTTTGACCATGCCACTACGTGCGTTTGGAGTATAGTATGACAAAATAGGGTTCTATTTGATATTTCTGTTAATAAATTAGTCATTAACATGGGAACGTTCTTCGTTGTGTAATTTCCCCATAGGACAGATCAAGCTCAAAATAAATGTTTAAAAAATGTTTTAAAAAAACAATATTTTATCATTATATGTGACTTTTCTAAAGGTTTATATCTGAAACTACCATCAGAAATGGCCTTGTTTCCACAGGCCATTTCTGTAAGACTTTGTAAAGTCACACTGCAGGATTTTTTACCCATAAAATATAATAGAATAACCAAGCTCAGTCAAAAGTCGGGTACCTTTTGTATGGAATTGTGGGCGGGGGTTGAGGACGGAGGAGGTGACTTGTTTGATTGTAAACACAGGGCCACAGCACGGCAAAAAATCCTGCATAGTATGCCTTTAAGTTCACTATTCTGGTTAAATAACGATTAAATAAGGAGAAGCCAAATGCGGTGACCATATTACCCATAATTCAGTCAGAAGCCTGTGCTCCCATAGCTGTGCTGTCCTCTCTTTGGTGCAGCCGTGGTTTGGTCTCCATGCAGGTCGCTCTCATATCTGCAGGTACACACTAAAATGTTCAGTGCTAAATCAAACTCGTACAGAGTACATGTGGTTCATATTGGACTCATATGTACTCTGTCAGAGTTTAATTAACACTGGCCATTTTACTGTGTAGAAAAATCATTGTTACCGCTTAAGAGCGTGATACAGTGGTGAGGAAGAAAGACCTGTAACCAGGAGGTCGTATGTTTCAATCCTGCAAAGACTGATGCAGACTGAGTGACGTATTTAACTTGATTTGTGCTGTAAATATTCATCTGTAAATAATGTAAAATGTATGGGAGAAATACATATTGTATGAATGCCCTGCAGCATATGAAAAATATGGCAGGGATGCGCTCTGCGTGGCGTTTGTTGACAGCTTGCGTTTGGCCGGGCGTGCGCGAAACCAATTAAGCTGTACCCAAAGCGAAGTTTTGAGCGGAGACTGTTTGGACTCAGAGCCAGCTCTGCCCCCCCCCCCCAGCCCTCAGCTTCCATCCCCTGCCGTCTGAGGGCTCAAGAGTCGCCGTTTGAAGTGGCGGCTGAGATGAGTGAAGACGGCATCGCTGTCAGCTCGGCTTATTCATGGAGGCCGCGGCCCCCGGACCCGCGGCGGAGCGCGGGGAGGGAGAGAGACAGAGGCAGAGCCGCAGGTAGCGACCTCATTAGCAGATAAAAGCAACCTTTCTCCCCGCGACCTCTGACCGGGCCCCCTCCGTTGCCATGGCGTCCCCGGCATGCTGGGATTGCCTCGCGGCGGGGGGGCGGAGCGACTCCGGCCCTGCTGACAGAATGGACGGGCCCCCCCGCGAGGCCTCGGGCTTCCCCGGGCGCGCGCTCGCTCGCTCGCTCGTGCACGGCTGCCGTTCGGGGGGGAGGTCCCAAGGAAGCGCAACGACTGCTGGGTTTCCGCTGCGGTGGGTACGGTATCCACCCCGCTTCCTTTTGTGGCCCGAGACAGCTGTCAAACTTGGGACGTTTTGTGGAGACGCCTGCAGCTGAAATGGATGTGAAGAGCAGGAAGATTGCTGTCAGAACGGCAGCAATGGAATACAAGCATTTATGTACTAATGATCATTATTTTAAAGTAAAAAGTCACTAAAAAGTGAATTATCTTGGGCCTTGGACCAAAAAAAGCCAACGTGTGAGCACTTTCTGTCTTTTGGAAAGCATTATTAATGTTATGTGCGGTATTTTAAATATTGTTAAATTCTTAAAGACTCCTTTTACACTTAGCTGCCGGGTGTGGTAGCAGTTTGAGCCACTCAAAGTGGAGCAGGCCTGGTAATCTGTTACTTGCCTGTTGCCGTGGCGACACACGCAACACACACACACATCACATTCTTGCTGATTGTACGGTCCAGGTGTACATGAGCTAAAGAGAGGCCTTGGACATGTGCGTGTTTGCAGGGGCGGAGCTCCAGCGCGTGTGCGTGTTTGCGTGTGTGTTGGAGGCGTGAAAGCGTAGGGCGTGCGTGTGTGTGTGTTTGGAGGGGGTTGGGGGGTATTTCTTGGTCACGCTGACTGAGTTTTATAAGCTGTGGCTAACCCTACTCCCCGCGGCTGACTGAATATTAAATAAACAGAGCCAAGTGTCTGAATTCAGCCGGGGAAGTGCTGGGCCAGGAGAAGGACTCTACTTCACCTACGCTGCCCCCCCCCCCCCCCCCACACCCCCCACTCCACTCCCCCAGGGCCCTCAGGCCAGGCTGTCTTATTTTTGGCAGCTGGTGTGGAAAGGCAGTCTGCCGGCAGGGGGACTGGCGGGGGGGGGGGGGGGGGGGGGGGGGGGGCTCAGGGCGCCTCCCACTTTGCCATTGGGGGAGGGAGAGAGAGAGAGGGAAGAGAGTGAGAGAAGGAGGCAGTGTGTTGTGTTATGAAAATCTGGAACAGCCGTGGCCTAAAAGACAGATGGGGGAGGGGGGGGGCTTTTCTTTGTGGTTTGTGCCGCTTTCCCACTGTGTGTGTGTGTGTGTGTGTGTGTGTGTGTGTGTGTGGTGTGTGGGGGGGGTCAGTCAGTCAAATCGATTGCTCTATGGATGTGAGTCAGTGCGTCAGGTCAGGCCGCTGGACCGTCAAGGGATTTCCTGCTCGGTGAGCACCACGCCACCCCCCTCCAGTGACAACTCATGTCTCAGGTCGGCGTCGAAGTAGGGGAGGCGGGGCTAGTGGGAGCGGCTGGATTCGGTGGGATCGCACAAGGATGGTACCTGCCAGCCTCACTTGCTGAGGCTTCTGGGACTTGTTTTATCATTTATAGGTGGAGCCAAGAAAAGCACCTTGGGTCGGTCTGCCTTGTTCGCACTACCCGAGACGCTAAAGTCAGGCGGTCCAATCTGCTTCTTAACCCCGGTCCCACCCCTCACAGGTCCCTGCTGAAAAACGGGAATCCTGGGCTTTGGGTGAATTAAACCTGGGGGGGTATTTCACAAAGCAGGATTACGGAGTTAGCTGGATAACTGCACTGAGTAAACCCCAGAACAGCTCTTTTTACTTCAGTCCATGTTCCAGATTTTGGAGGATTCCGGGTTTTACTCAGCGTAGGTCTCAAGCAAACTCATTAATCCTGCTTCGTGAAATACCTATCCTACTGCTCTTTCTTCTGTCCTGTTCTATGATGTCACAAGGCCTGCTTCTATGATGTCACAAGGCCAGGTTCCATGATGTCACAAGGCCAGGTGATGTAAACACAGCTGTTAGTGTGGTGTCTCCTGTCAGTACGGGCTCCGCAGCGCTGGGTTCTCCGCCCGCTTGTAATCCCGCCGCACGCTCACAAGCCTCTCCCATCCATATCTCATGTTGCTATGGAGGGGGGGGAGTGCAATGCCATCCTCGCTGTCCTTCAGTGGGGAGAGCCATTCCACTGGATTTTCATTAGTTCCTCGAGGGCAGATTAAGGACATTCCACCCCCTCAGGTACGGAGGACCAGGTGCTTCCTGGACTCGCTGTTGTCCCCAGAGCTCACACAAAACGATGAAGTCTGATGCTGTGCCGCGTAAATTTGACGAATTACCTGCCCTCTACTCCCTCCCCCCTTCTCACCCGCCCCCTA
>CM056389.1:13789617-13802117 GCA_029718625.1 Synaphobranchus kaupii
GACCTGTAGCTTCACCAATGAAGGCAATATGCTGAAACATTTACATCTTGAATGTTGAGTGTGGATCTTTTCTGAAGGGAAAGCGACTGCAAACAAATATGTCCATTCTGTACTTGTCCACTCAGGTCAAAGTTTTATGGTGTTTGTGTGCATGGAAAGCATTATACCAGAGGAAGTAAACTCCTAGCCTTGTGACATCATAGAACCTGGCCTTGTGACATCATAGAACCAGGTCTTGTGACATCATAGAACTGCAGGGAAGGAAGAGCAGTAGAACTTGGGAGCAAGGAGAATAAAAACATGGAGGATAGCTGTGAATGTGCAACCTCAACCACAGGCATGAGTTTAGGTAATTAGCTAGGGATAGTCCAGAATCTCCTCCCCCAACTCGTTATTTTGGCAGGCACCAATTAAATCAAACAAACAAATATTCGATTAAATTTGCTATACTAAGTGTGTAGGATGACGACTCAGGGCTGAGAATTGATTTTTTTTTGTCTTTTTCTTTTTTTACCACATGGTTGTGGAATGTTTCAGGAGGTGTGTGTGTGCGTGTCCTGTTGGGCCCGTTAATTGGCTGAGGTGTTATGTACAGCACTGGGACCTTGGCGGGTGGGAGAGGGGGGGTATGTGTGATGGGAACGGGGTGCTGTTTTTCCCAGTAGCCAGCTGTCTGCCATCACCACGTCTCCCAGCACCGCTCCATAATGAGCAGCCTCATAGAGGGCGATGAAGGAGGCTCCTCCGTGATGAGGTAGCCGCCAGAGCGCATGGCGTAATGGCTGACACAGTCTGGCAGAGGCAAGTCACGTCTAATGCTAGGCGTTGTGTGTACCGCCACGCAGAAGCCTGCCAGGAATAGACAAACGCCTGTGCACTGGGGCATAATGCGCTCATTCTCCCTGGGACGGGAATATAGCGAGCCGTTTGGAAGCGCGCACATGCTAATGCGCAGGTGTGCAACTGCTGTTGTGTGCGAGCGGTAGAATTGCGTAAACGTGAGTGTGTGTGTGTGTGTGTGTGAGACAGAGAGAGAGAATGTGAGAGAGAAAGGGAGAGAGAGAGAGAGAATGTGTGCAACCTGTCTTTCTCTCCCACTGTGTGGGTTAATGAAGGGGGTCTAATTGGATTGCAAAGCTGGTCGGGGTTGGAGGGGGGCGCACGGGGGCGGGGGCCAAGGGGCCGGTTGGGGCGCAGGCCTTGGTCGAGTCGGGCAGAACCCCTGAGGGTCTCAGAGATTTGGGGGACGGGGGGGGGGACCACAACTGTGCCCTATTCTCCTCTGCTGTCCGCATGGGGGCCAGGGATTAGAGAGGGGGGGGGGACTACAGTTGAACCGCTCATAAGTTTAACCTTGTTTTTCTTTTTTAAACAGAGTTATACAAGAGCACAGCAAATGCACATGAGAAAAAAATAAGCATCTCAAATAGCAAACAGCCACGAGCAGGAGGGAAAAGGTATATGTACATTACAGTACATCATATTACATCATATTCATTTAGCAGATGTTCTTCACCAGGATGAATTACAGTTTAGGAGAAGCAAACTGTAAGCACATTCACCTGATTAATATGAGCCCTAGTGCCAGGCCAGGCTAACAACATTCCCAGACTAGAGAGTAAAGATACAGCATCACTGAGTTAACTGTGCCGACCAAGAACCAAAACACAGATTCTGAACACGTACAGATTACGTCCATATCAAGCCAACAATGAACCATAAAGATGTAACCTGAAAGTATCATAACCTGAATTAGTACAATAGGTGGGAGTGCTATAAGGTGGGATGGAAGGGGGAACCAAAATGTAGTCTTAAGAGAGTGGGGTCTTCAGCCTGCATCAGTCAATGATTCTGCTGTCCTGACCAGTCCGGGAAGTTCTTTCTCTAGCACTGTGGGTCCGGTACAGACAGGCACTGTCACTGGAAGAAGCACTGACTTTGAAGAAACACTGTGAGTGGAAGATGAACGATTTGGAGAAGGACTGTGGGGCCAGTACAGACAGGCACTGTTACTGGGAAGAAGCACTGTAACTGGAAGAAGTACTGTGACTTGGAGAAGAACTGTGGGGCCCGGTGCAGACAGGCACTGTTACTGGGAAGAAGCACTGTAACTGGGAGAAGCACTGTGACTTTGAAGAAGCACTGACTTGGAGAAGGACTGTGGGGCGGTGCAGACAGGCACTGTGACTGGGAAGAAGCACTGTAACTGGGTGAAGCACTGTGAGTGGAAGAAGCACTGTGATTAGGAGAAGGACTGTGGGGCAGGTGCAGACAGGCACTGTAACTGGGAGAAGCACTGTGACTTTGAATAAGCACTGACTTGGAGAAGGACTGTGGGGCCGGTGCAGACAGGTACTGTGACTGGGAAGAAGCACTGTAACTGGGTGAAGCACTGTGAGTGGAAGAAGCACTGTGATTTGGAGAAGGACTGTGGGGCAGGTGCAGACAGGCACTGTAACTGGGAGAAGCACTGTGACTTTGAATAAGCACTGACTTGGAGAAGGACTGTGGGGGCCGGTGCAGACAGGTACTGTGACTGGAAGAAGCACTGTAACTGGGTGAAGCACTGTGAGTGGAAGAAGCACTGTGATTTGGAGAAGGACTGTGGGGCCGGTGCAGACAGGTACTGTTACTGGGAAGAAGCACTGTAACTGGGAGAAGCACTGTAACTGGGAGAAGCACTGACGCAGGGAGGTACATAAAGAAAGAGTGAGACCTTGAATGTGAGAGGAAGATGGAAGAAACAGACGCACAGAAGAGATGAAAGGCAGAATGAGCTCGGGGAGATTGGGTAGGTATTTGGGGGAGACCGAGCGAGGGGAAGAGGGGTTAAAAAAGCGAGAGGGAGAGGGAGAATGCGCTAACGCCAAGTCCCTCTCTCCCCCTCCTTCCCGCCCCTGTCTCTCTTTTCATCCTTCACCTCCCTTCCTCCCTCCCTCGCTCCTCCTCTCCGGCTGTGTTATTGTCTCCCGTGGCCAGCCTCCCGCTCTTCCGCCCTTCCGATAGCGTGGCTCCTGACGGCCACAAACAGGATTAGGGGGACCCGCGGCTCCGGCCCTTTCTGTGGGAATTGTAACCGTGACCTCAGCTTGCCCCCGCAGGGGCACTTTAATTACCCCACCACCAGGGGGCTTCGGAGCTGCTCTGTGGGAGAGAGCTGGGGACCGGGGGGAAACCTGTCTCTCAACGTCGAAAATAATCCCCCCGAGAACCCTCATCCGGTCAGATCGCCTTCAGCTCTGACCACCCCACCGCCATAATGCCGGCCAGAAGGACGCAGGTATTTGGGGAAAAGGGGGCAGAAATCCCAGATCAAAGTCATGCAAAGTGCATCCCGGCACAAAGAATCCCATGAATTCTGCTCCCAACCAGCGGAGGGCCGCTACACATTGACCTTGATTGTGTGCTTTTTTATTGTTATCTTCAGCCATATGGATTTATAGATAGTTTTATCTCACTGTTACTAATTCTGTCACATTATTACTGTGATTGAAACTTTTTATTATTGTTCTTGAAACGGTGAGGCCTTTGCACCTTTAAATTTGCATTTTTTGTGGGAAACGTCATGCAGTGAAAGAAAACACTTCTGCAAACTGAATTAACTTTGTTAACACATAACGTACTTTCTTTTGTTCTTCATTCTCAACCTACTAAAATCCATGGCTACCTAAATGTGAAATGGGTCTGTGGACAAGCACAAATGCTTGAATGTGTTCATGTACATGTGTATATGCGTATTTGTGTGTGTGTGTGTGCGTTTATAGTATATAGGGTACTTTAGGGTGCTTCAATATGGTGCAGTAATTTGTATAGGGCACTCTGTGGTGGTTCAGCATGGTGCAGTAGTTTGTATAGGGTAACTCTATGGTAGTTCAGTGGGTACTCTATGGTGCTTCAGTTTGTTGCAGTAGTTTGTGTAGGGTACTCTATGGTGCTTCAGTATGGTGTAGTAGTTTGTATAGGGAACTGTACGGGGCTTCAGTATGGTACGGTAGTTTGTATATAAGGTACTCTATGGTGGTTCAGTGGGTACTCTATGGTGGTTCAGTATGGTTCAGTGGTTTGTATAGGGTACTCTATGGTGCAGTAGTTTGTATAGGGTGCTCTATGGTGCTTCAGTTTGTTGCAGTAGTTTGTATAGGGTACTCTATGGTGCTTCAGTTTGTTGCAGTAGTTTGGATAGAGTACTCTATGGAGCTTCAGTTTGTTGCAGTCGTTTGTATAGGGTGCTCTATGGTGCTTCAGTTTGTTGCTGTAGTTTGTATAGGGTACTCTATGGTGCTGCAGTTTGTTGCAGTAGTTTGTATAGGGTACTCTATGGTGCTTCAGTTTGTTGCAGTAGTTTGTATAGGGAACTGTACGGGGCTTCAGTATGGTACGGTAGTTTGTATATAAGGTACTCTATGGTGGTTCAGTGGGTACTCTATGGTGGTTCAGTATGGTTCAGTGGTTTGTATAGGGTACTCTATGGTGCTTCAGTTTGTTGCAGTAGTTTGTATAGGGTGCTCTATGGTGCTTCAGTTTGTTGCAGTAGTTTGTATAGGGTACTCTATGGTGCTTCAGTTTGTTGCAGTAGTTTGGATAGGGTACTCTATGGTGCTTCAGTTTGTTGCAGTCGTTTGTATAGGGTGCTCTATGGTTCTTCAGTTTGTTGCATGTAGTTTGTATAGGGTACTCTATGGTGCTGCAGTTTGTTTGCAGTAGTTTGTATAGGGTACTCTATGGTGCTTCAGTTTGTTGCATAGTTTGTATAGGGTATTCTATAGTGCTTCAGTTTGTTGCAGTAGTTTGTATAGGGTACTCTATGGTGCTTCAGTTTGTTGCATAGTTTGTATAGGGTGCTCTATGGTGCTTCAGTTTGTTTCATTAGTTTGTATAGGGTACTCTATGGTGCTTCAGTTTGTTTCAGTAGTTTGTATAGGGTACTCTATGGTGCTTCAGTTTGTTGCAGTAGTTTGTATAGGGTACTCTATGGTGCTTCAGTTTGTTGTAGTAGTTTGTATAGTGTACTCTATGGTGCTTCAGTTTGTTGTAGTAGTTTGTATAGGGTACTCTATGGTGCTTCAGTTTGTTGCAGTCGTTTGTATAGGGTACTCTATGGTGCTTCAGTTTGTTGCATAGTTTGTATAGGGTGCTCTATGGTGCTTCAGTTTGTTTCAGTAGTTTGTATAGGGTACTCTATGGTGCTTCAGTTTGTTGCAGTAGTTTGTATAGGGTACTCTATGGTGCTTCAGTTTGTTGCATAGTTTGTATAGGGTGCTCTATGGTGCTTCAGTTTGTTTTCATTAGTTTGTATAGGGTACTCTATGGTGCTTCAGTTTGTTTCAGTAGTTTGTATAGGGTACTCTATGGTGCTTCAGTTTGTTGCATAGTTTGTATAGGGTGCTCTATGGTGCTTCAGTTTGTTTCATTAGTTTGTATAGGGTACTCTATGGTGCTTCAGTTTGTTTCAGTAGTTTGTATAGGGTACTCTATGGTGCTTCAGTTTGTTGCAGTAGTTTGTATAGGGTACTCTATGGTGCTTCAGTTTGTTTGTAGTAGTTTGTATAGTGTACTCTATGGTGCTTCAGTTTGTTGCATAGTTTGTATAGGGTATTCTATAGTGCTTAAGTTTGTTGCAGTAGTTTGTATAGGGTACTCTATGGTGCTTCAGTTTGTTGCATAGTTTGTATAGGGTGCTCTATGGTGCTTCAGTTTGTTTCATTAGTTTGGTATAGGGTTACTCTATGGTGCTTCAGTTTGTTTCAGTAGTTTGTATAGGGTACTCTATGGTGCTTCAGTTTGTTGCAGTAGTTTGTATAGGGTACTCTATGGTGCTTCAGTTTGTTGTAGTAGTTTGTATAGTGTTACTCTATGGTGCTTCAGTTTGTTGTAGTAGTTTGTATAGGGTACTCTATGGTGCTTCAGTTTGTTGCAGTCGTTTGTATAGGGTACTCTATGGTGCTTCAGTTTGTTGCATAGTTTGTATAGGGTGCTCTATGGTGCTTCAGTTTGTTTCAGTAGTTTGTATAGGGTACTCTATGGTGCTTCAGTTTGTTGCAGTAGTTTGTATAGGGTACTCTATGGTGCTTCAGTTTGTTGCAGTAGTTTGTATAGGGAACTGTACGGGGCTTCAGTATGGTACGGTAGTTTGTATATAAGGTACTCTATGGTGGTTCAGTGGGTACTCTATGGTGCTTCAGTTTGTTGCATAGTTTGTATAGGGTGCTCTATGGTGCTTCAGTTTGTTTCATTAGTTTGTATAGGGTACTCTATGGTGCTTCAGTTGTTTCAGTAGTTTGTATAGGGTACTCTATGGTGCTTCAGTTTGTTGCAGTAGTTTTGTATAGGGTACTCTATGGTGCTTCAGTTTGTTTCAGTAGTTTGTATAGGGTACTCTATGGTGCTTCAGTTTGTTGCAGTAGTTTGTATAGGGTACTCTATGGTGCTTCAGTTTGTTGTAGTAGTTTGTATAGTGTACTCTATGGTGCTTCAGTTTGTTGCATAGTTTGTATAGGGTATTCTATAGTGCTTAAGTTTGTTGCAGTAGTTTGTATAGGGTACTCTATGGTGCTTCAGTTTGTTGCATAGTTTGTATAGGGTGCTCTATGGTGCTTCAGTTTGTTTCATTAGTTTGTATAGGGTACTCTATGGTGCTTCAGTTTGTTTCAGTAGTTTGTATAGGGTACTCTATGGTGCTTCAGTTTGTTGCAGTAGTTTGTATAGGGTACTCTATGGTGCTTCAGTTTGTTGTAGTAGTTTGTATAGTGTACTCTATGGTGCTTCAGTTTGTTGTAGTAGTTTGTATAGGGTACTCTATGGTGCTTCAGTTTGTTGCAGTCGTTTGTATAGGGTACTCTATGGTGCTTCAGTTTGTTGCATAGTTTGTATAGGGTGCTCTATGGTGCTTCAGTTTGTTTCAGTAGTTTGTATAGGGTACTCTATGGTGCTT
This sequence comes from Synaphobranchus kaupii, assembly GCA_029718625.1. Classification (NCBI taxonomy): domain Eukaryota; kingdom Metazoa; phylum Chordata; class Actinopteri; order Anguilliformes; family Synaphobranchidae; genus Synaphobranchus; species Synaphobranchus kaupii. Next base: position 13,796,549 of record CM056389.1, read on the forward strand.
CAGTTTGTTGCAGTAGTTTGTATAGGGTACTCTATGGTGCTTCAGTTTGTTGCAGTAGTTTGTATAGGGAACTGTACGGGGCTTCAGTATGGTACGGTAGTTTGTATATAAGGTACTCTATGGTGGTTCAGTGGGTACTCTATGGTGGTTCAGTATGGTTCAGTGGTTTGTATAGGGTACTCTATGGTGCTTCAGTTTGTTGCAGTAGTTTGTATAGGGTACTCTGTGGTGCTTCAGTTTGTTGAAGTAGTTTGGATAGGGTACTCTATGGTGCTTCAGTTTGTTGCAGTCGTTTGTATAGGGTGCTCTATGGTTCTTCAGTTTGTTGCAGTAGTTTGTATAGGGTACTCTATGGTGCTGCAGTTTGTTGCAGTAGTTTGTATAGGGTACTCTATGGTGCTTCAGTTTGTTGCATAGTTTGTATAGGGTATTCTATAGTGCTTCAGTTTGTTGCAGTAGTTTGTATAGGGTACTCTATGGTGCTTCAGTTTGTTGCATAGTTTGTATAGGGTGCTCTATGGTGCTTCAGTTTGTTTCATTAGTTTGTATAGGGTACTCTATGGTGCTTCAGTTTGTTGCAGTCGTTTGTATAGGGTGCTCTATGGTGCTTCAGTTTGTTGCAGTAGTTTGTATAGGGTACTCTATGGTGCTGCAGTTTGTTGCAGTAGTTTGTATAGGGTACTCTATGGTGCTTCAGTTTGTTGCAGTAGTTTGTATAGGGAACTGTACGGGGCTTCAGTATGGTACGGTAGTTTGTATATAAGGTACTCTATGGTGGTTCAGTGGGTACTCTATGGTGGTTCAGTATGGTTCAGTGGTTTGTATAGGGTACTCTATGGTGCTTCAGTTTGTTGCAGTAGTTTGTATAGGGTGCTCTATGGTGCTTCAGTTTGTTGCAGTAGTTTGTATAGGGTACTCTATGGTGCTTCAGTTTGTTGCAGTAGTTTGGATAGGGTACTCTATGGTGCTTCAGTTTGTTGCAGTCGTTTGTATAGGGTGCTCTATGGTTCTTCAGTTTGTTGCAGTAGTTTGTATAGGGTACTCTATGGTGCTGCAGTTTGTTGCAGTAGTTTGTATAGGGTACTCTATGGTGCTTCAGTTTGTTGCATAGTTTGTATAGGGTATTCTATAGTGCTTCAGTTTGTTGCAGTAGTTTGTATAGGGTACTCTATGGTGCTTCAGTTTGTTGCATAGTTTGTATAGGGTGCTCTATGGTGCTTCAGTTTGTTTCATTAGTTTGTATAGGGTACTCTATGGTGCTTCAGTTTGTTTCAGTAGTTTGTATAGGGTACTCTATGGTGCTTCAGTTTGTTGCAGTAGTTTGTATAGGGTACTCTATGGTGCTTCAGTTTGTTGTAGTAGTTTGTATAGGGTACTCTATGGTGCTTCAGTTTGTTGTAGTAGTTTGTATAGGGTACTCTATGGTGCTTCAGTTTGTTGCAGTCGTTTGTATAGGGTACTCTATGGTGCTTCAGTTTGTTGCATAGTTTGTATAGGGTGCTCTATGGTGCTTCAGTTTGTTTCAGTAGTTTGTATAGGGTACTCTATGGTGCTTCAGTTTGTTGCAGTAGTTTGTATAGGGAACTGTACGGGGCTTCAGTATGGTACGGTAGTTTGTATATAAGGTACTCTATGGTGGTTCAGTGGGTACTCTATGGTGGTTCAGTATGGTTCAGTGGTTTGTATAGGGTACTCTATGGTGCTTCAGTTTGTTGCAGTAGTTTGTATAGGGTACTCTATGGTGCTTCAGTTTGTTGAAGTAGTTTGGATAGGGTACTCTATGGTGCTTCAGTTTGTTGCAGTAGTTTGTATAGGGAACTGTACGGGGCTTCAGTATGGTACGGTAGTTTGTATATAAGGTACTCTATGGTGGTTCAGTGGGTACTCTATGGTGGTTCAGTATGGTTCAGTGGTTTGTATAGGGTACTCTATGGTGCTTCAGTTTGTTGCAGTAGTTTGTATAGGGTACTCTATGGTGCTTCAGTTTGTTGAAGTAGTTTGGATAGGGTACTCTATGGTGCTTCAGTTTGTTGCAGTCGTTTGTATAGGGTGCTCTATGGTTCTTCAGTTTGTTGCAGTAGTTTGTATAGGGTACTCTATGGTGCTGCAGTTTGTTGCAGTAGTTTGTATAGGGTACTCTATGGTGCTTCAGTTTGTTGCATAGTTTGTATAGGGTATTCTATAGTGCTTCAGTTTGTTGCAGTAGTTTGTATAGGGTACTCTATGGTGCTTCAGTTTGTTGCATAGTTTGTATAGGGTGCTCTATGGTGCTTCAGTTTGTTTCATTAGTTTGTATAGGGTACTCTATGGTGCTTCAGTTTGTTGCAGTAGTTTGTATAGGGTATTCTATGGTGCTTCAGTTTGTTGCAGTAGTTTGTATAGGGTACTCTATGGTGCTTCAGTTTGTTGTATTAGTTTGTATAGTGTACTCTATGGTGCTTCAGTTTGTTGTAGTAGTTTGTATAGGGTACTCTATGGTGCTTCAGTTTGTTGCAGTCGTTTGTATAGGGTACTCTATGGCGCTTCAGTTTGTTGTAGTAGTTTGTATAGGGTACTCTATGGTGCTTCAGTTTGTTGTAGTAGTTTGTATAGGGTACTCTGGTGCTTCAGTTTGTTGTAGTAGTTTGTATAGGGTACTCTATGGTGCTTCAGTTTGTTGCAGTAGTTTGTATAGGGTACTCTATGGTGCTTCAGTTTGTTGCAGTAGTTTGTATAGGGTACTCTATGGTGCTTCAGTTTGTTGCAGTCGTTTGTATAGGGTACTCTATGGTGCTTCAGTTTGTTGCAGTCGTTTGTATAGGGTACTCTATGGTGCTTCAGTTTGTTGCATAGTTTGTATAGGGTACTCTGTGGTGGTGCAGAACAGGGTGCTTGGCAGGTGCTTTTGAACGTCTCTCTTTCCCTCCTCTTTTGCAGAGATGCATGTGGAAAAGCACCGCCTTTAATGACTGTTTGTTTAGCCATTGTCTAAACAAGAAGAGGAGGATTAAAAGGTCCTCTGTGGCAAAGAGAAGCCCCAGTTTGTTAAGACAGATCAGATTAGGTGCTCTTTAAAAGACGCTTTGTGTGTTTGGGCCTGGAGCCCCTGTTCATCCCTCTCCCGTGAAAGCAGAGGGAAAGGGGGAGAGCTCCCCTGGTAAACAGCCCTCCCCAATCGCACATTCCTCTCTTTTTTCCCCTTTTCCATTGTTGAATCCGCAGGGGGCAGAAATACGAGGGGCGCTGGAGAGCCGAATCCTCGACTCGGTGAATGGCCGCGTGACACGCCCTGGTGCATGTGAATCGTGTGAAACCCTCACAGCCAAGCCCTCCCCTTCCCCGCTTCTCCTCCACAGGTGAGGCTACACCCAGCGCTGGGATGGAGGCACAGTTTTCTACACAAAGGTTATTTCATGATGCTGCTGCTAGGCAACCCACATTCTCTGCAGTGTCACAGTCCAGCCCTGCAGGTTCACACACACACACACACACACACACACACACACACACACACTCACACACACACACACACACACACACACACACACACACACACACACACACACACACACACACACACACACATTTTGACATGCCCTCATCGTCATCATCATTATTACGAGAATAATAATACATAATCATATCTCATGATGAGAACCGGCCATTCAGCCCAGGTTTGTCATTTATCCAGTGTCGAGAGTATCCAATTCTATGTCAGGCCTGGCTTTGAACACCCTTAGGATTTCCTCTTCTGCTACATGACCTGACGGGCTTTTCCACACATTGACAAGTGTAGAAATATAATTCCTTTTATTAATGCCAAATTTGCCTTTCATCACATCACTGTATGATATCATATCGTCCACTTGAAACAGAGCGTGATGTTTAGTTAGGCAGTTCCGGGTAAGGGCCTTATTCAACAGTGCAATAGCAGCACCCCCCCCCACCCATCGATTTAAACCAGAAACCCCCACATGCCTTACCACCCAAAACGCTCTCGAGCCCCAGAGCTGCTCGCTATTTTCACAACAGTTATAAATGAAAAAACAATTAGACATCGAGTGATTAAACAGCCCAAAGCATGAAGTTGGATCCGATTGTATTTATTTTTGGTTAAATGCATATGTAGTAAAAGATGTGTGCCCAGAGGATAACGCAGGAGAGCAGTGCTGGAAGCATTCATCTCCAAAGCTTATGAAAGTGGAAGTGGTCCTAGCGAAAGGGGGCGGGGCCGTGTACGAGCGTTGCGTTAAGGAATGAGTGCGGGAGTGGGCAGAGCACCCTGGCCCGGCACACCTATGGGAACCGAAACCCCTTCTGAGCCAGAGCTGTCATCAAGCTGGGGGGGGGGTACGGTGTGTTCCAGTTGCTCGATTTCAGTGACCTCAGTGTGGGAACTCGGGGGACATTCGTGGTGTCATTTGTCCCAGATGTGTGGCCTGGCTGGGCCAACTCTGAGCAGGAACACCCCCCCCCCCCCCACCTCCTCTGAGTCTGTCCTCATGCTGACACTGAGGACCGGAGAGGCACCCCCCCCCCCCCCACCCCACCCCGTGCTGTTGTTAATTCGGCTGGCCCCACTGGGCTGGGCACCCTGGCAACCACTGACATCATCATCTCAACCCTGCCCAACATTAAGGCTCAATCATCTATTTGGGCAAGCGTGTTGTTTCCATTGGGTCACAGTCAATTCCAGGGCCCTGTGACTCATTAGAGCTGAGTCATGTTGTTTCTTCTTTTTTTTCCAAGAGAAGAGAACATGATTGCTGAAGGCAATTTTGCGATTTAAAAAAAAAAAAGTTTTCTTTTGCAGAGAATCTACATTTCCAATTTTACAGAAATGCAAACATTGTTCTCTAAAAATTCAACCCCCCACACAGACACACACACACAAATGCACAGAAACACACACACACACACACACACACACACATACACAAACGCACACACACACAGGTATACATCCACATACACCACACACACGCATGCACACACTACACACACACGCGTACATCCACATACACCACACACACATACACCACACACCCCCACACACACACACACACGCAACCCCAACGTCGTCATGCCGAGTGCTGTTCTTGTGGACAGCTTATTGAGTACGGCAGACCTGATTATGTATTTTCCTTGCAGACGCCTTGAAAGCACAGTAACACAGTTTTCACAAATGGTGTTAGTAACCCGCGGGAACAGCTGGCGCTGGGTAATGTGTCTTACTCAGGGGCACTGAGGCAACATCCCATCTGGGATTAAACCTGCTTTACAGACACCGCCACCACATGCTGCTCCAGTGCACATGTTATGAAGCGGCTTTGCTGTGTAAGAGTGGGGAAAATGTGACACTGAGATGGCCTCCATGATGGCTCTGCCCTATCTATCTGTGTGGAAGGGCAGGGAGGGGGAGGAGCCAGCTGAACATGTCACAGTGCTGCTGCTGATGGAGGGAGGTGGTCACCCTGACCTCTGGCCCCACCCCCTCATATCTCCAGTCCCTCTGGGATCACATGACCTCCCAGGGGCTCCCAGGTGTGAGAAGGAGAGGTGTGGGGGCCTGCAGCTGCCTGTGGGGGTT
>CM056389.1:13807117-13831722 GCA_029718625.1 Synaphobranchus kaupii
GTGGAAATGAGTCATTGGTTTCCTTTCTTTCGGTTCGCCGGGCTGCATATCAACGTTTCGCAAAAAACCGAAACAGCGAGTGCAGTGTATGTTCCTTATGGGGACTTTAATTTTGTTTCCCCCGCTGTAACTTTGGGGGCTTGCAAATTGGACCCCTTTTCGTTTGGGTCCCTGCCCAAGGCTCCCACAGACTTGTGACCCGGTCTGCTTTGGATGGGAAGTACAAAGTTTCGGATGTGAACTGGAAAAATATATACATTCATGGTTTGTGGTTGGGGGCTAAACGGGAGCCTGCGTTCTCTAATTCATTAGACAACAGGGGGATGAAAGGGGGTTCCCCAGCCGTCACTCTCCAGCCTATGGCAAGCCAGAAGAGACAATCCAAGCAACAGCTTGACTAAGAGGAACCAAAGCACTCTTAGGATGTTGGTGTTTGTTCCTCAAAATGGCTTAAGCTGTGATGCTCTCACTCCCGTCCTTTTGTGTCCCTTGTTTTACCTGTTCCCTCTCGTATCGTGTTGTTTGTATTCCTGTTTGTTTCCCTCGTGCTGCAGGCTGGGCGTGGTTTTCCCTTTCATGTCACTCTGTTCCACTGCTCTTTACCCGCCTATCCCTTTCCTCCAAACACATACCCCGCACCTCACCCAACGAAAATCCTATCAGGGATGAGGGCTACTTTATTTTGTTTCTGCAAGCAGTTTTTAAAATGCAAATCACACCGAGGAATTTTTTTAAAAACTAAAATTTCTGTGCCAGATGTACTGAGAGCAGAACCGCAAGTGGTCCGAAGCGGTCCCTCGCTGAAGTGACCCAGATGTTTTTCCCATCGTCCCCAGCTAATCTGGACTCTATATCATTTAGCTGCAGAGCCTGGGATTCCATTCACCTGGTTGCCATGTCATCTGGGGCGGGGGGGGGGGGGGGGGGCATGGCTCCACCACTGGGAAATATGACAAAAGGTCTCTGAGAGAGATAAATGAGTGAACAAGTAAACAGGAAGTAGGGAGATTGAAACAAACATGCGGTTGTTTGGTGCCCAAAACAGGGCTGAGGCCCTGAAGCTGAGGTGGGGGGATAAGTCTCGGGACGTGCGGCTGGGTGTAGCGCAGGTTACAGAGAGCGTATTTGTGCGGTGCGTCTGGGCCCCGCCTGCGTGCGTGTCTCTGTTTCTTGCGCTGGACGCATTCCTCTCGGCGGTATAAGGAGCTCTCTCAGGCCCCTGCCTCCCAGGACACAGGAGGTTAAATGGACCCCGGCCCAGATAAATATGATATTTGCTACAGTCACGATTAAATCTAATCTCCTGGGTAGTGCAGACAGGGCTGCCTTTGTTGGCCTGAGCAGCGTGCGGCTTCATATCTCAATAGAGTCATAATCACTTTGCATATCTGTGTGTCAACAGGTCCCACAGCTGTCAGTGAGTGGGGCATTCTGGGACGGCTACCGGAGGAGTGCCCAGGACCTGTCTGTTATAGGATGTGTGTGTGTGTGTGTGTGTGTGTGTGTGTGTGTGTGTGTGTGTGTTTGGGTTTGGGTTAATTGTACAAAAAGACGCCATGCATATTTGAGCCCAAACAATAGCACACAAACAATTATGTTAAAAACTTATTTCCAATGTGCGTCAACATGTTGGTGTGTATGAATTTTAAAGCCCTTCTGCATTTATGATTCACATCTGTTATGTATTGTGTCCATTAAACCAACCTTTTTCGAGCAGAACCACCAAATTAGTATCATCAGAGTAGGAACATCTTTAACTCTTGCTTATAATGGCCATAGTGAATACAATTGTGTAGTACATTGGAATAGTATTGAAATAACAGCTCAATACATGTACAGTATTTGAATGTAAATTAATGAGTTTAGATAACATATTTGGGGCTCTATCTTGGCGCTTGGTCTAAGCGCATGGCGTAAAGTCCATTTAGGGCGTGTCCAAGTCCACTTTTGCTATTTTAACGGCGTGTTTTTTGGGCGCTAAGCACGGCACAGCGTGCAAGTGGGCTGAACCTAGTCTCTTCATTAATTATAGGTGTGTCTTGGGCGTGACATGCAATAAACCAATCAAAATGTCATATCCCATTCCCTTTAAAAGCCTGCTTTTCCACCTTGGCGGATTGCTTATATGATGGTGAAACAGACATGCTCGTGCGTGTTTAGTGCGATCAAGGAATAGGCTATATGGATCAATAGTAGCCTATGATAAATATTATTCGGACAAACCATTATGAGTTCCCGGTAATTCCCGACAGTGCTGTTATTCTACAAAATATATGCGGTTAAATTTAGTTAAAGGCACCTGCAACAGCTGAGAATAAGCTACCAATGGCTTCCGTCTCACGTTAGAAAACGCCAAATTAGCCTGTTTGTTTAACGAATTTCGTTTGATTATGCAATGAAGCAATGAACTCATGTTCAAGCTTCATCTGAAGTTCATTACCTGCATTCTAATTTTGATTAATAAAATAAATAACGTTATTTTACCTTAATGATGACAACAAATACAATAAAGCTGTCAGGTTGGCAACCCATAGGTTCACGCATATTTTCCCTTCTTTTATAATGTCCTGCTTATGGAAATGTGACCAACCAGTTTTACTGGTAGCGTAATGCTTTAAAACAATCCACTTTCCCAGGAAGACCGTTAAAAGTGCGATTTACAGCAGGGGAAACAGACCTGCTCCTCTAAAGCGCACATGCAGATAATGGTATTTAAATTAATTGTGAATTAATTGTAACGTGCTGCAAATTTGTTTTCGTTTCTAATTAGACGCTTAGTTCTCTTTAAAATATTTTGTTCAGTTATGGAATAACAGGTGAAATCAACGGGGTTTTAATAAGCTGAGGGTATGGAAACCTTGTCACTGTAATTAAAAAAATATGAAGGACGAAGAATAACTAAGGTTACAATTCAGTTAACTTGGTGACATTTACGTATCTCCGTTTTTTAACCATAGGCATAGCGAATCCGCTGTAGCCTAGGCTATTTGAAAAACAATAAAAGCAATATTCATTGGACAAGGTTTTAGTCTTTTTCAGTCACAAACCATTCTATTTACTTACAGGCTGTATTCCTAGATAAACAGACCTGTATTGTAATGACATCTGAAGCGCATTTTCAAAACTCAAATGTCCGTCTATTGCCGTGCGCGAGTTTTCCATTGAATGACAATTCACGCATTAGGTGCAAAGACAATTCGCGCATTAGGCTTGATAGCTATAGGTGTTATCAGCTCCTTTTTAATGGATAGCCATTGTCCCGTGCCATCGCACATCGCCTGGATGTTGATGGAGTGGGCTGAGAGCAATGTAATGTGGCATCGTTTCCCTTCGCCGAGGGAAAGGTATGTGGACCTATGGAACCTTTTATTATTATGCATTTTTGATATAGCCTACACAATAATAATATTTCGCATTGTGATCTAGATATTTTAGTCATGCTTGTGCGTGCCCTGTGTGTAACAGACAGGATGGTACGCGCGTTGTGCACACGCCTATGTAGACGCACTTATATGCGCCGTTAAAATAACATGTAAACAACTGCAACATGACTTTAGACCAGGTTTGTGGTGGTTCTAGCGCAAGCGCTTTCTGCTGGCTCAAGATAGCAATACGCCAGAAAGAACCCTGGCCACTCCTCGTCTTAAGACCAACACGCCCACTTCACTTGTAACGGGCGCAAGAATACATGGTAGTTAAAGGACGTGAACTCAAGGCGTTATTATGAACCATGCGCCGGGTGTAAGATAGCAAAGACACTTGCGTTTGGTTTAGCGCCACTTTGCGCCGGGTGTAAGATAGGGCCCTTGGTCTGCTATCATCACCATTGAAAGGTTTTAACAGCCAGATACCATTGTCTAATCTGTTATATATTCACTCAAGCGAATCTTGAGGATGACTTCCTGTTTCGTGGTTAGCGTAGATATGGAGCCCTCACGTGTGTCGCGGACGTTATTAGCTGCATCCTGTTGGTCATATCTGTTCATCTCCCCACATCAGCTGCCAGAATGGCAGTACATTGCCTTCATGGCATAAGTTTCCTTTTGTGTTCGTGCATGCTGTTCTCTCATTAATGAGAACAAGCCCAGGCACGTGCTATTCAGGGACCGTGACTATTTAGTGGATCCATTCATTACTGCATTCGCATAACTTAATGGTGCCATAAGGTACTGTTTTTTTTCTTTGAAGGAGCCACTGAGTTGCCGATTCAGTGAGTGAGGGAAGGATTCGATGCATAAGTTAAATAGAGAGTACATGGTCCAGTGAAGGAGTGATTGTGTGATTCAGTGAGTCAGTGCGTGAGTGAATGACTGATTCAGAATGTGTGAGTGCAAGAGTGAGTGGCTGATTCAGAGCGAGTGAGTGAATGAGTGTGTGAGTGACTGAATCAGAGTGAGTGAATGTGTAAAGGACTGACTGATTCAGAGTGTGTAAATGAGTGTGTGAGTGACTGATTCAGAGTGAGTGAATGAGTATGTGAGTGGCTGAATCAGAGTGAGTGAATGCATAAATGACTGACTGATTTAGAATGAGTGAGTGGCTGAATCAGAGCGAATGAATGCATAAATGACTGATTCAGAGTGAGTGAGTGAATGAGTGTGTGTGCATGAGTGCCTGAATCAGAGTGAGTGTGAGTGAATGCATAAATGACTGATTCAGAGTGAGTGAGTGAATGAGTGTGTGTGCATGAGTGCCTGAATCAGAGTGAGTGTGAGTAAATGTGTAAATGACTGACTGGTTCAGAATGAGTGATGACACTATCACTTGTTGGTCAGCGCAGCTACGACCAGAAAGGGAAGGAAGATGGTGTATTTGTGTGTTTGTGTCAGAACCGGCCGCTGGCATAAACACTCTCTGCAGTCGTTGAGGGCCACAACCAGCCCTGGGTCACACAATTCAAGTTTTTCATAATGTGATTTAGTGATTTATGTCGGAGCACATTTGGGCCAAACAGCATTCTTGTTTAGGGCCATGAAACTCCCTCGGGCTGGCCGGCTCTGGGTTTGTGTGCTCATCTGGGTAACTAAACCCAGAGATAAGGACTTAGCTTTCATTTACTTTCCGTGTAGAAATGTGATTTAATACAGAGACCCAGAGCCCCAGTGCTCAGTGCCAGCGTGCCAGTGCTTCCTGTTAGCGATGGGAAGTGTTCCAGGGGCTCAGTATCCCTGTGTTTACGGCCTGAATGAAGCAGGTATAGGAATGCAACACAATAGCCCCAGAGAGAGCTGGACCCCACCTGGGCCCCCCTTAGGTGTCCGCGAGGATGCCTGATTGCGTGGCGGCAGAGTCGGACCCGGGGGCTAATGAGGCGGCGGCCGGTGCGCGAGCTGGCAGGGACGGACGGAGCCCGGCTTGGTGGTCTGGCCTTGTTTACCCGCGAGGCCCCTGTCAGCCTTATTTAAACAAGCCCAGTGCCTTTATAAGCCCCGCTAAGTCCACACACGTCATCCAGGGCACGTCGTGCTAAAGTGCCCTTTCCCCCCGAAGAGCGGGTCTGTTCAATCCCAGCTCTGCCTTGGCCTGTGTGTGTGTGTGTGTGTGTGCGCGCGCGTATTTGCGTCACTGTGTGTGCTTACCCTACATGCTTGACAAGTTCTTACTCTCTTGACTGTGTCTGTGTGTGTACAGTAGACCTGGGTCAAATATGGATTTGAAGTACTTTTAACTCTTTAGATGCTGGTAAAATGTGAAAATCTCACCAGCCGACCTTCTGTACTTCACATCGGCCCTTAAGGATAAAAATGTATATATTGATAGGAATATATGCATTTATAACACTTTTTTGGATCTTAATTTTAAATAATGCCTGCAACAAGATAAAATATAATTTTTCTAAATAATAAAAACCTTTATTGTAACTATACATAGTATACTGTATATGTATACAGAGCTATATATTACCTTTCAGTTTGATATTGAATTTTATTATTATATTTGATGCTTAAAAATGTCCTTGTGTTTTCAAATGAGGTCCATTACTTTATAGCTACGGCTTAACCATAGCTTTCAGTATGCCATTCCCCCCAAATACTAGCTATAAACCCTCATTTCACACAATGTTTTCCAAAAGACGCCCTTATCTAGACCACTCAGTAGGCTACAGCCTGCACTTGTAATATAGTTTTTAAATGTTTTTTACAGCTTGATATTTGCTGTCAGCAATTTGGTTAAAGCATCGTGATAACATTTTCAACCCTAGCACCCAGCCGACTTCCTGTAAGTCATAACTGAGTTCCTGTAGCCCACACATGCAGTGACCCATGCCAAAGTGAGCATATTCCTGCTGCTCAGCGATTTGTGGCAGGGGACGGGGTGCTGCTGAACTAGTTGAGGGGGGAGTGTGGGGCGGGGGGCTTATGAACTGGAGGACGGGGGTGTGATGTAATATTTTTCATATTTTGTATATTTAGCAAATTCAGTAAATTTTCAGTACATGATAAAAAATAATATATATACAGTAACCCCAACTTTCTAACTTCACATAAAATTTGTGTCAAATTTGGGACAAAGGGTGTTTCTCAACACCCCGATTTAGGGTGAAATATGAAATGTCCCTGGGGACTGTTCCCAGCATGCATTGGGGCCTTGCGTGGGGGCCTGTGGTCTGTTACTCGAGTAAATTCACTCAACCCGGTCACCAGTAACGGGTAATCAATTTATATTACTAATGGATAATGGCGCAGCCCGTATTCCTTTTGGATTTCTCCCACCTCATTAGTGCTGATTAACATGTCGCAAGCGTACGCCTCCAGCTCGCGCTTCAGAAGTGCCTGGCTACCATGAGTAATCTGGCCTCGGTGACACGCCGGCCTCCGGAAAAGTGCATCTGCGGCCCTCTTTTGTGGGAGGAGTCTGAAGTCCCTGACCCCTTTGGTCCCGGGGGCTGTGTCTCTGTGTCGGAGCAGGAGGGGCCAGGGGGTCTCAGATGACGAGCCCCCAGCCGGCCGCCCCATCCTCGTTCCCCGCCCCCCCCCCCCCCCCCCCCCCCTCCTTGTCTGTGTGTTTTTCTCCGTCTCCCCTCCGCACGGGAGCAGCTGGACGGCAATCGCCGTTGATCCCGGCCGCTGTCATGAATTTTTGATCAATGGCGAAAAAAGCTACTGAAGGCTTCCCATTCCTACGCCGAATCCTTCTCCAACGCCTCCGCCCCGCACCAGCCCCCCCCCCCCCCCCCCCCCCCCCCCCCTACTCCGCCCTCCCTCCCCTCTCCTTGCACTCCAAAGCCCAGGCAGCTCCAAATGTCAATGATGTTAGTTTAGCCATTGTACACGGCTGGCCGCGTCTGAATGGGCTGCTTGTCTCCGGGCCAGCCCCCTACAATGGCCTCCTTTCTCAGTGCGACTTGTTCTCACCGCTTTCGCCCCCTTCATAAAGAGAATTTCCCTCGCCCGCTCTCCCTTAGCTCGCTCTCCCCGCTCTCAATGAGCGAGACACAGAGAGAGACAACGACAGAGGGAGCCGAGAGAATGAGTACGTGTGAGAGTCAGACTGCGTGAGATAGACAGAGAGAAAGAGAGAGAGAGAGGGAGGGAGAGATGATGAGGGAGAGAGAGAGAGGAACTGAACCGTGTCAGAGCCGTAAGTGGTTTTATACACCAAATTGTTTCAGCACATTCTGCCAAGTAATTACCAGTACAGCAGACCAGCTGTAAATCAAGCTTTCACAGACTGGCTAAGCTTGTTAGCGTGCTTAATTAGACAGGAATGGAGTGTGGGCTAGTAGGTCTGGTCTGAGGGGGTGGGTGGTGGGCGGGGGCAGGGGTGAACGGTTAATGATGGGAATGGGCCTGGAGGACTGGGAGAGAGCCACCAGCCCCACTGGTTTGTTATTTAGGGACCAGGAGAATAGGGTTGGCGGCAGGTGGAGTTGACAAGAGAAGCAGAGGCCAAGCCCAAAGACTAATCAAGAAAGGGGCGGGGGGGGGGGGACAGCTGCCCACCCCTCTTCTCCCGCCCCTTCCTGTGCGGAGTTAGCGGGGCGCGCTGTGTGGGCCCGCGAGGAGGGAGCGCAGTGCGGAGTGCCGCGGCACGCCTCTCCTCCCCTGCAGTCAGCCGCTAAAATCATTATTATCATTAAGGCCTCGTCCGCATTTCCCATGTGGAAGAGGTTTGTTTTAACACATTATAAAACAAACAATATTTATGTAATATTTTCTCTCGTGCGGCTGCCGGCTGGGCCCCTGCCAGAATTGGAGAGGACTTTTTGTGAAGAAAAAAAACAAAAAAAGTTTAAATTTTTTCTATTTATTTTCTTGCAGACAGTTAACATCTGTTCGGAGAGAAAAGAAAGGCACTGATTTAGTGACAACAGAATGGAGAGGTGGGGAGGGGAGAGTGGAGAGAATGTGTCAGTTTTAGTAACCGTATTCGCTTTTGGAAGAAACATTTTAAATTCTGAAATTATGCTTTAAATGGAAGGTGACCTCTTTGTATTTTTTTTGCCAGCCTTATAACATACAGGCGAAACCAGTCACGCGAAACTGTTCACTCCAGCAAGCTTCAACGGTTGACTTAAACTCCTCCAAGGTTTTCACCGCGTTCTGCCGTGTTGCCATGTTAGCTATGCTGCCTCCTGCTGGTCAGGCTGCAGAACTGCCGTTTGCTTCCCCCTCCGGGTCTTGCGACAGCTGGAATACACATGTGCCTGACTCGGGGGGCCGTTGTCTGCCCGACAGATGTGGCACGGGGTCAGAGGTCGGCGAGACCCAATTTCGCCAGTGCTGAAACGCTTCCCCCCTCCCTCTTTGAAGAAACCAGGAGAGGAAGAAGAAGAAAAAGAGATCAATTAGCTTGTGTAGTTGCTCCAGGCTCTGTGGAAGCACAGAGGACTGTTCTGTGTCCGAGAGGGACGCGTACTCGCCCGTGACAAGCCTTCTGTTATTGGAGGCCGAACGGAACGGAGGCCGCTGAATGAACGCGTAAAAATGTTTGGGTTTTGGTGTTAAATCTATTGCGTGACCGCAGTCTCATATAAACACCCTAGGGTGTTAAATGCACACCACCATTTTTGTTGTGTAGATACAAAATAAGCCCGTCACATCAAAGATTCACCACCATATTTCACCATAGATATGACATCCTTTTTCGCCATAAGCGTCCTTCTGACGGCAAACCCACCGCTATACGCGGCCAAAAAACTTAATTTTGCTCTTATCTGCCCATAATACCTGGTACCAATCGAAGTTCAGTATTTACCAAGACATTTTGGACCAAAGCCCCATATCCTCCTGACTCGCTCAAACTTGAATCTTTCAGCAAAACAACGATGCCAAGTATACCTGAAGAACAGCCAGGAAATGATTGACCACAATATTACTGTTTATGCATTGGCCGTGTCAGTCTCTAGACTAGAGCCCAATTGAAAATGTACAAGGTGAATTGAAGGGGCAGTCCACAAGCACAGACAGAAGGATCTGAATGATTTACAATGCAAACACAAACACTAAGATCAGGTATCAAAGTGCAGTAATTCCTTAAAGGCAGAGAGTAAAGTACAACATAGTCAGTAAGAACAATAGCAGCACTTTATCGAGAGGTCTCAATAATTTTGGAGGGCATTGTAGATGGATAATATATAATGGATATTACATGCAATATAAGCTATTATGTCCATATCTCTGTGCCTGTTTATGATTTCTCAGTTTAAGGACAGTTATAGGCTGTGGGCAGCTGTTGACAGGCTCATGGGTCTTTATGAATAATTTTCAGAATTCCCAGAATGCACTAGCCTACATACGGCCAACTGAACATTTTCCCTGGTGTTCAAATACTCGCAAACCTCTTGAGCGTTTAATTTCAAGCTCCAGCAAGATGCTCGGCATGTTCACGAATAAGCGCGAGATAAAACAACTCGCTGTTTGTCAGAGAACAGCCCCAGGTGCCCTTTAAGCCATTGTTTCCTCCTCTAGCTGGGGCCGGACCTGCTCGGACCCGCCGCCCTCTCCCTCTCCCGCATTCCCCCTCTCTCAGAGTTATAGGTCAGGGGTCAGAGTTCAGGGACCCACACCCACCCTAAGGGGCTGACAGATGACCCCCTTCCCCTTTTTGTTCAGAGAGATCGGAGAGATTGCAGAGCGTGGGCGTGTCCGCGTGATCTCGCACGCTGCACAAGCCAACGGCATGGGCAACTGCAGTGGAGTGGAGCAGAGGTCCACAAACTCCATCCTGGGGCCCCAAGTTTCTTTCCATAAACTCACTGATTTCACCTGCCAATCTACTCAACTAAAAAATGCATTTATTTCAAAGGGAATCATTTGCCATATAGCACACTACAGATGAATGAAAGTGTTCATTGGTCTGACATCATGTGGCCTAAATAGGGAGGGTCAGCTCTCAGTTGACTTGAAAAGTGTCTAATTAAGAATAACTCGCAGCTTGTTACAATTGGGGTTTGCAATTATGGTTGGAGCAAAATGAACACACAGGAGGACCCAGGCCTAAGTTTGGAGCAAAATGAACACACAGGAGGACCCAGGCCTAAGTTTGGAGCAAAATGAACACACAGGAGGACCCAGGCCTAAGTTTGTTCACCGCTTTAATAGGGCACATTTTTTACGTAGCTTTTCATTCTTTATTCATTTTCCAAGTGCGCTCATTGAGATTACTGATCAGCAGCAGGCATGCAACGTGACAGTACGAGAACAATATTTATAAATAACATGAGCCCATTAGATACCGCTGTGATTTTATGAGTGTTATACTGTACACATCCCCAGTCTCCTTCTCACCAACCCGTCACTCAGAGGTGGGATATCCGGGGGTCAGGAAGTATGTCCCGGGGGGTCCCCGCCGCGTGTTTCTTCCACCCATTAACTCAGCCAGCTTATTTCACTAATGACAGTGCACTCCAAAAGTATTAGGACAGTGACACATTTTTAGTTGTTTTGGCTCTGTACTCCAGCACATTGGATTTTAAATTGAATAGTGACTGAGGTTAAAGTGCAGATTTCCAGCTTTAATTTGTGGGTTTTTACGTCCATATCGGGTGAACCGTGTAGCAATTGTAGCCATTTTACACATAGTGCCCCCCCATATTAGGGCACCAAAAGTAATTGGACAAACTAGAATGGCACTCAGAGAGATGCTACACCCGCGTGTGTGCTATTCTCGACCCTGAACGTAATATGCGTGGGGCTAAAACTTTGATCTTGCACTGTGAAGGCGGGTGTTGACCGATTGGGGAAAAAAATTCAGGATTCAGGTCAATGCCCAACTATCAACGTTTCCACAAAGTTTCATCACAATCGGAGTAGAGTTGTTTGAGTTATGGATGATAGGGTCACAAACACAGACAGACACACACAGACGAGCAAAAACAATACCCCCTGCTTGCGCTACGCATGCGCGGGTGTAATTAACATAAACTTAAATAACGTCATCATACTTAATATTTGGTTGCATATCCTTTGCATGCCATGAGTTCCTGATGTCTGTGACCCAACAACATCAAAAGACTCTTGATATCTTATTTTCAGGAACTCTTCCAAATGATACTATAACCTCTCTGCATTTGAATGGATCTCTATGGGAATTGGGTAGTGGGACTAGATTAAGCTGTAAATTACACGGGAATGGTATGGAACACATGGTTGGCTAAATGGCTGTAAGTCATCAAGGGTCTGAGGTATCAAACGAGCCTCAAACCATCACTCTGCTGCCAGATATGGGTGGATCACTTTAAGGGTTGTTTCTCCTGACTCATTTAGCTATTGAACTCTACGGAAAAATAAGTAGAATTGCGCTAATTCTAAAATCCAGGTAACTGGAAAAAAATACTGGGGAGGACTTTCTGAACCTGGACTTTCTACTTCTGCCATCAGTATAATATATCCTGCATGTGTGTAATATGCGTATGTAGCAGAGCCAGCACTAGAGTAATTATTTCCCCATAGTAAGGTTCCTGGGTCTTCCACTGTCATGATATTGCTAGTATCACGATAATGACGATATTGGTAACACATTCAGCTGCGTCTGTGGGGCACAGTGAGTTCTTTGCGCACTCTTTTTCTATGCTGTGCTCCATTGGCTTGGCTCTCTCTGATACTACATTTGAGGACAGTTAAACTGATACAGCCGGTGCAGTTTCGCGATTGGCCAGAGGGGTCGCTGTTGAGTGATCCCTCCCTGGGTTATGCTACAGCTGATTATACATCACAGTGCAGGGTGGTAGCCGCAGTTGGCGCAGTATGGATTCGATAGTGGGGGACTGTGGGGTTCAACACTGCACAGGAACCAGTGCCTTAGCAGGACCCAAGTCACCCAAGAACCTCCTGGCATCCTCTCTTAAAATGTGCCGCCTTTTCGACCCTATTGTAAAGAATTTAGTTCATGACGCAGGACTGTCTATGCTTACACACTCCCTGCTTACACACTCCCTGCAACCCGTAGCAACAACACTCCATTCTTCCTGAAGACACTTGACAAGCCAGACAAGTGAAGTGCTGGAAAGAGTTTTGGCTGATCCCCAAACATTACTCCTTCTCTGTCTCTTCTGCAAAGCCTGCCTTTTCTTTGGAATGCCCCCCCCCCCACCCCATATACACACACATACACATTCACACAAATGTACACTGACATGGGAACCACTCTCAGCTCTCAGCAAACTATCTTAAATGATGAAATGTCAGATTAATCACAGGACATTTTGTGCCACAGAAACTGGTTCATCTGTCTACGCTGGTACAAGTTAAAAAAATTATTTAAAATTCTAACTGCGGTATAGGATTTTGTTACAAAAACCACAGAAAACGTGGCATTGCACGGTCTATGCCTAGCTCCACTGTCCTCATTAGCAAGGTTCTTCAAGCCCAAAGTTAGCCTCCCTTGTAGCTCAGCTAAACCCTAAAAAACACAGTGAGAACGGTTCCAATCACTTCCAATGAGGCTATAGTAATGGAAAGGGTGACCGTGTCACAAGCCTGTGCAGGAACTGCGCAGATCCTCATCTTAACTGCAGAGGTTTACAGCAGTTGGGCAGAAATAAACCAGCCACTATATTTAAAGATCACTTAATCTATTGGGTGACCGTCTAAAGTCTCTTGTTTTCGGAGACCCAGACTCCATTCAAGGCAGGGTATCTTAAAAGAAAGGAACAACTTATCACATTATGAGCTACGCTGGACTTCTCCTTTGAAGACGCTGATGATTTGTTGGGAATAATAAGACCCGTGCTAAAGCGACTGTTTTTATTATCGTAATTTTCAATATGGCAACTTAGCCTCTCATTCTGTTCATCCCTTTCTTTCATTTCCTCTCCCCCGAACCTGTTTGGGACTTTGCCACCCCACCCCCCACCCCCACCCTTCCTCTTTGGCCTTTACTCACTCACCCCCTAATTCCAAAAATATGTCTTCTGTTATTTACTGCCCCTAGGACGTACCTGTCAGTCACAGCGCCCTAACTCCGCCGGGGTCTCCATGGCGACGTCCAAATTCCTCCAATCCGATGCCCCTCTCCCCCCCCCAAACACCTCGCTTTCTTTTCAACAAAGGCTTCACCTTTGACCCCGCAGCACCTGGGGATGCAGGTTGGAGAAATTCCTCCCCTTATTGCCAGTTGGAAAGAGAGACAGGAGGGCGAGTGTGAGAGAGAGAGGGGGGGGGGGGGGGGGGGGAGAGGGAGGGAGAGAGAGATTGTATGTTTAGAAGGCAGAGGTGGACAGAAAGTCAGAAATACTAAGTGTGTGCACTGCATGCATGCGTATAATACAGTCAGATTGCTTGACAGTCTTGGTATGTTTGCATAGGCACAGTGTCCGGAAAGGAAAAAGGTGTCCGGAAAGGAAAAAGGGCGGGGCACCCATGACTTCATGCCATCGGGCAGAAGGACAGACAGACAGACAGACAGACAGGCAAGCCGAGAGACGCACGTGCAGGGTTTATGGGTTTTCATATGGCGTCCAGTTTCTCATAAACCCTTGCTGTATATACATTATTAATCTGGCCTTTCCTGAAATGTTCCGTTTATACGGGTCTTCAGGGCAAAATGTAATGTGTTTGCTACCGTTGCCAGGGGAAGTCACGTGACTTTTGGCAGCGATTGAGCTTTGAGGAGATACCGCCTCATTATTGCACGCTCCGGTGTGACTGCATCAGTGTGGAATCACATGTCCCTGCATTGTGGCCTTGCTGGCAGGGGAGTCTGACACTGAGCTCCAATCTGAGCCATTATACTGTACATCCGCCATTTTATTCACATCTTCACACTCATTAAAGTCCGACCGTTTAATGCTGTAATTCTTCAGTTCCTGTGAGCTACGGGGAATTGGAGAGAAACTGTGTGTGTGTGTGTGTTTATGTGCATGCAGTTTGTGGGGGTGTGTGTGTGTGTGTGTGTGTGTGTGTTTATGTGCATGCAGTTTGTAGGTGTGTCTGTGTGTGTGTCTGTGTGTACCATGGTACCTAATGGCTGTGGCACTACTGCTCTATGGTGAGTGGCAGACCGACTGGTGGAAAACAGCCTGACCACTGTACTGTATGTATTAAATGCGTATCACATGTACAAAAACAGCCTGACCAGTGTACTGTATGTATTAAATGCATATCACATGTACAAAAACAGGCTGCCCTGCATATGTCTGTATTAAATGGGTATCAGAGTCTTGCATACACGCTGTAGAAAATTTCTGAAGGAGAGTGAGGGAGAGAGAGAGAGAGGGAGAGAGATGACAGCAGGGGGATTAAGAGATAAAGAGATAGAGCCATACGGGTGACTAAAAAAGGTAAAGTCAGATGAGAGGAGAGAGGAGGGGAAAAACATGTATAAAGACAGGAGGAGAGACTGGTGAGAGTGTAAAGTGGGAGTGTAAAAGCAAGGGAGAGCTAGTGTATTTCTGCATGTACACCGTGGCACTATTTACAAGTGTATTTCCTGCCAATAAAGCATTTTGAATTTGAGAGAGAGAAAAGTTACCCATTCTCCTGGGTGAAGGCTTTGTATGCAGCAGCCTGTCATCATCGCCGAAGAGCACAACTGTCAACATCCTCAGTTAATGAATGGCTATTAAACATATCATATATCATAAGGCATACGTATGACAGTATGTGTATGTTGTATGCCTGTATGTTTGTTAACAGGTTGTACAGTTGTTTTATTGTTGTTCTTTGTAACACTTGCTTTGGCAACACAGTGCATGTCATGCCAATAAAGCACCTTGAAATTGAAACTGAGAGAGAGTGAAAGTGAGAGAAGAGAGAAAGGGAAGAAGGAGAGAGAAACACAGTAACTGAAGGCTGCGGAGGAGCCCAGTGAAACGTAGAGGGTCGTGAGAGTTTGTGGCGGGCGTCAGTCTGCTTGGCAGCGCCGGGGGCTGGCATGCCCGTGTGCCAGGCCGGATTTAAACGTCTGCAGCACGCCGCCGCCCGCCCACTCGACCCTGGCGCATCAGCGCTCCGCGACAGCGATCGGGCTCTCGTGTGTGTGTGCCCTGGCACCTGTGCTGTCATTGGCTGTTACCGGGACTCCTCCCCGCCTTAAACAGGCCTTTAGCGCCGCAAGGCTAGACAGGCTATAAAAGAACAACTTTACTTTGCTGCTAATGTTCACGGCTCTGCTGCAGGAAGCCTCCTGTAAACCCTAGCCTCTGACTGCAGTACTGCATACTGTGAGGGAGGGAGGGAGAGATAGAGAGAGAGAGGGGTACAGATAGAGGGAGAGACAGACTGAGGGAGGGAGGAGAGAGACAGCGTAGGAGGGAAGAAGAGTCAGAGAAACGGATGGAGGAAGGGAGGGAGAGACAGAGATGGAGGGAGGGAGGGAGAGACAGAGAGGGATGGAGGAAGGGAGGGAGAGACAGAAAGAGAGAGGGAAGGAGAGACAGAAAGCGAGGGAGAGACAGAGAGGGATGGAGGGAGAGGGAGGGAGGTAGAGAGACAGAGAGATGGAGGGAGGGAGAGACAGAAAGAGAGAGGGAAGGAGAGACAGAAAGCGAGAGAGAGGGAGGGAGAGATAGAGGGAGGGAGAGACAGAGAGAGATGGAGGGAGAGGGAGAGACAGAAAGAGGGGTGGACAGAGAGAGAGAGAAGGAGAGACAGAAGAGAGGGAGAGATGGAGGGAGGGAGAGAGAGGGAGGGAGAGACAGAAAGAGAGGGAGGGAGAGACAGAAAGAGAGGGAGGGAAGGCGAGACAGAGATGGAGGGAGAGACAGAAAGAGAGAGAGGGAGGGAGGGAGGGAGAGAGAGACAGAGATATGGAGGGAGGGAGAGACAGAAAGAGAGGGGTGGACAGAGAGAGAGAGAAGGAGAGACAGAAAAAGAGGGAGAGACGGAGAGATGGAGAGAAGGAGAGACAGAAACAGAGGGAGGGAGGGAGAGTTTATGTGACTGTAATAATATTTGACCATCTCCCTTAAGCCTGCTCTCCAGACAGAGATGGAGGGAAAGAGGGAGGAAGAGACAGAGAGAGAGGGAGGGAGAGACAGAAAGAGAGGGAGGGAGAGACAGAAAGAGAGGGAGGGAAGGCGAGACAGAGATGGAGGGAGAGACAGAGAAGAGAGAGAGGGAGGGAGAGAGAGATGGAGGGAGGGAGAGACAGACAGAGAGGGGTGGACAGAGAGAGAGAGAAGGAGAGACAGAAAAAGAGGGAGAGATGGAGGGAGGGAGAGTTTATGTGACTGTAATAATATTTGACCCATCTCCCTTAAGCCTGCTCTCCAGACAGAGATGGAGGGAAAGAGGGAGGAAGAGACAGAGAGAGAGGGAGGGAGGGAGGGAGGGAGGGAGAGAGACAGAGAGGGAGGGAGAGACAGAGAGATGGAGGGAGATACAGAAAGAGAGGGAGGGAGGGCGAGACAGCGATGGAGGGAAAGAGGGAGGGAGAGACAGAAAGAGAGGGAAGGAGGGAGAGTTTATGTGACTGTAATAATATTTGACCATCTCCCTTAAGCCTGCTCTCCAGACAGAGATAGAGGGAGGGAGAGACAGAGAGAGAGGGAGGGAGGGAGGGAGGGAGGGAGAGACAGAGAGAGAGGGAGGGAGAGACAGAAAGAGAGGGAGGGAGAGACGAGAGATGGAGGGAGAGACAGAAAGAGAGGGGAGGGAGGGCGAGACAGAGATGGAGGGAAAGAGGGAGGGAGAGACAGAAAGAGAGAGAGGGAGGGGAGAGAGAGACAGAGGGAGGGAGAGACAGAAAGAGAGAGAGGGAGGGAGGCGAGAGAGAGACAGAGAGAGGGAGAGTTTATGTGACTGTAATAATATCTGAGCAGCCTCCCTTAGGCCTGCGCTCCAGACAGAGAGGCTCAGGATCAAACTGTGCTGCCACTGCTGCCTTCTGCTGAGATGACGAGCCAAACAGGCAACCACAGCGAGCGAGCGAGGCCCGCCAGAGTCACACTGAGCCTCTCTCTCCCTGTCATTCAGCATGACTGAATATGACAACGCTGCCAAAGCAGGACACAAGATGGTGGAAAAACCACAATAACATAATCATAATACATCATCATCATAATCATAACAATGATCAATAACAGTAATGAATAATAATCTCTCTGTCTCTCATCTAACTGTGGAAAGTTTCTGTGTGTGTTAATAAGTCAAGTCTCTCCTGCTCTCCCTGTCTCTCTCTCTTAGTTTTGCCAAACGGAGCTTTACCAGGATGACAAATACATTTGTGTTGTCAAAGCATGCTAAAGAAGTTGACAGTTGATGGTGTAAACAGCAATTTGTCTCCATCACGCCACCATTTCTCATCCTCCACCCCCCTCTCTCTCTCTCTCTCTCTCTCTCTGTTTGGCTGTCTCTGATTGTGGGCAATTACACAAATCACAAATGATGAGACATTGCTCCCGAACTAAATCCCAGAGGGCCACACGTGTCAAATTCCCAAATATAATCCTGGCATGGAATACTGCAGGAATTTCACAGACGGTCACAGACTCACATACAGCGCTGTAGAACCCAGGTTCGGTCCTTTCACTCCCCCAATTCCTTCGCTCTCTGTTCTCACTAATGCTCTTTCTCTCTCTCTAATACTTCCTGTCTCTCTCTCTCTAATACTTCCTGTCTCTCTCTCTCTAATACTTCCTGTCTCTCTCTAATACTTTCTGTCTCTTTTTTTCCCTCTTTGTTTGAAGACAGCCTTTAATTTCCTGCGCAGCGCTGTCCAAAGGGAGAGGGGAGGGCGGGAGAGTGGAGGGGACAGTGACAGCTGGGACGCAGTGCAGTGCCCCTGCAAAGCAGAGGGATCAGGGGTAGAGTTTCCCCTGCGCCCAGCCTGGAGAGGCCAGAGCCTGACTCAACCCCCTTTACTACTGATACTAGTCTCTGTGGGTGTTAACACTTTACACACACACACACACACACACACACACACACACATACATGCAGGCAGACACGCATGTATACACACAAACACATATAAGCAGCAACACACACACACTCACATACAGATACTGATACACATATACACACACATACATGCAGGCAGACACGCATGTATACACACAAACACATATAAGCAGCAACACACACTCACATACAGATACTGATACACATATACAGTACCAGTCAAAAGTTTGGACACACCTACTCAAAGAAGGTTTTAAGTTATTTTACTGTTTTCCACATTTTAGAAAATAAAAGACATCAAAACTATGAGATAACACAAATTAAATTATGCAAACAAATCAAAAAAGTCTTATATTTTAGATTCTTCAAAGTAGCCACCCTTTGCCTTCATAACGGCTTTGCACATTCTTGCCATTCTCTCAACCAACTTCTGTGGTAAACAGGTATTCCACAGGTAAACAGGTGATGCTATCATGACTGTATAAAAGGATATCAAAAGACTCTTGATACCTTATTTCCAGGTAGAATGTGCAAAGCTGTTATCAAGGCAAAGGGTGGCTACTTTGAAGAATCTAAAATATAAGACGTTTTTTATTTGTTTTACACTTTTTTTGGGGTCTTTTCATAATTCCATTTGTGTTATCTGATAGTGTTGATGTCTTTACTATTCTAAAATGAGGAAAACACTAAAAATAACAACAAAAAAACTTTCTACGAGTAGGTGTGTCCAAACTTTTGACTGGTACTATACACACACACATACATGCAGGCAGACACGCATGTGCACACAAACACATATAAGCAGCAACACACACACACACACACACTCAGATACTGATACACATATACACACATACATGCAGGCAGATACACATGTGCACACAAACACATATAAGCAGCAACACACACTCACATACAGATTCTGATACACATATACACACACACACACACGTGCGCAGACCAACATGCATGTATGCGCATAACAATGCACATAAGCAACGCACACACTCAGGCGGGCAGACATGCACGTACACGCACAAACACATATAAGCAACACACACACACACACACACACACAGCTGTAACATCCACCTTTCTCCCTCGGTTTATGATGTAAGTGAGGAAGCGTATGAGACGATAATGTAATATATATCGGCTGAGGGAACGGTGATAGCTGTTTGAAGAGAGCATAACATTTTCACAGGCCGTTCCTCTCCCGCGGTTCCAGCGCACTATAGATCCGCAGGTTGAAATGGACTTCAAACATCTGTCAGCCTTTCAGGCGTTAGCGTCCCGCGGCGTCGCTAGAACGGGCTCCGCTTATGACTGTGTACAGTGCCACTGTGCATTAATCAAAAGGCCCTTTTAAAAAGGTGACCTCTGCCCTACAACCGACAGCGAACTTTTCCTGCAGCAAACGGGAGCTGCGAGCTGTAAAAATGACTATGGAATGCGCCCGAGTGTCAGAACTTTACATTCCGTACACTTAAAAAAAACAAAAAACAATTAGCGTTAGATCGTTCCTTGCCTTTTTACAGAAGGGACTCCTGAATAACTGAAAGGAGACTGTGTGACGTTGGCGATGATTGTCGGCGGACCGCGCGGTAAACTAGGGCCTGCGTGTAGGTGAGCGTCTGTGACGTCATAACGGCGGTGACACCGGTGACTAATGGGTCTCCGCTGAGGTGTAAACGCGCGCCCCGGGAACCCAAACAAAAGGACGCAGCGCCTCGGCTCTCTCCTGGCGTTTCACACTTTCGCAATCCAAACAGGGGAGATTCATTTCTCCCACAGAGCGGCGAATGAGACCTGCCGAGGAAGGAGGATAGAGACTGAAGTGAGTAAGAGAGAGTGAGGTGGGGGGAGAGAGAGAGGGAGGGGGGGGAGAGAGAGAGAGAGAATGGTCTTTGTTAATCCCACCACATCTGGCTCCTATTAGGGCATGGGGGCCGCTAAAATAATGTTTTTCACCCTACAAGCCTTTTTGTGCTATAAATTACCAGCCAGCCACTGTGCCTCCTGGCTACTCTACTTTTAATCAGCACCAATTTAGTTTCCGAGGGAACCTGGCTCCTCCCCTCCAATCTCTCTCTCCGTCCCTCTCTCTCACTCTCTCCCCTCTCCTTTATCGCTCTGCGCAGCCTTCTCTCTTTCTGTTTTTCAGAGAGGAAGATTAATCCGCCATTCCCTCATCACCGTCTTTTTCAATTCTCTCACTCCCTTTGGCGGGAAAGCAGCCCGGCCCTGATTAAGATAAATTTTTTTTGGCGGGAGAACCGATCGGGCCGAGGCGGCGCAGCACCGGTTGCCGTGGTGATGCGGGCCGGGCGGCTTTGCGGACCCCGGCGCAGCTCAGCTCCTGGCGCCGTGCGGTGACTGAACGAGGGCAGGGTTCTGATTGATGACTGAGCAGGGTTCGGAGGTCAGGGTCGATGTGAGACAGGTGGGCCGAACGGCCCTGCGAGGGGGCCAGAGTGGGAAAATTTGGGGGCGAGTTGGGGTGGGAGGCGTCATTACCTCTTTACCAGGAAGACCAATTAGATAAATTGGAGCTGACGGGAGCAGGCAGATGAAAGGATGCCGATTGGGTAATAAGCGAGGTGGAGCGGTAACGACGGATAGGACAGGACTCATTTTAGACCCATTAACTGGCCGTTTGTGGAAAGCAGCAGGACCCCAACACAAGGGAGAGGCGGCCTTGGTAATGCCTGTTTTGAAAAGGCATCAGACCTGTGGATAAATGGACTGAGGTTCTGAGGTAAGGAAGAGATTAGGAAGACAATAAACTGAAAATAAACTGGAGCTCTCCCCTTGGCTGAAGGTTACAGTGAACTGCTGCCTGGAAAAAAGTATCTGAAGTTTATCACAAGACTATGACAGTGTCTCATTAATGATGTGTCACACCTACTCAGAACCTGACGTTTTCTGTGAAGTTGAAATCACCTGAGAACAAATTCCGTAGGGGGAGGAAGGTCTATGGAAACCCGTTATGTATGGGTATGCTTGGTGCATTCAATCAAATGCGCTTTCCAGGGAGTTTTATTTTCTTACAGAACCGCCATATGGGTCCTCAAAGGTAGCGATGAGCTTGTTGCTGAATATCGTGTTCTCCCAGAGCTCCAGACTCACTGCAGATTGATTGTCAGAAGGATCCGGAGGTGACAGAGGGCGGCTAAGAATTATGTTTGGTGCCTTCCAGAGACGAGACTTGTCTGCTTTTCTCAAGGACTAAGAACTTTAAAAAAGAAAAAGTGAAAAAAGAGGTAATAAGCAGCCAGGAAGCTGCTGAAATATTTCCAGAGGTGTGTAATTCTATCCGGTGGCAGGCCTGTCCTCCGGACCGGCCGTAACTTATAGCAGCGCGGGTCTTTGTGGATGACAGTGGGATCAGAGCCGTGCGTTCCCAGATTCCTCTCCATCTGCTTCTCCATTACCATGTCAGAAATCACCTCCTCCATCCTGCTCCATCCGTCAGATCTCTCCTCCGCCCGCCTGCTAACTTTTCAGAAGCTCTATCTGAGTTATGTCATTGGCTGGCTCGTCTCGTGGAGGGACTCTACATCACATCACGCCCCGTCCGTCACCGCTCAGGTGAGAGGGCGTTAGCCTTTGTGGTCAGGTGACTACGTTCGGTGTGGTCACCTAATGAACATGGCCAATGGGGCGTCGTGAGTGCACACATACGTATAGCTTCCTGATGTCTCTGCGAAACATCGAATCAGATTTAAGGGCCTATAGAGATTAAGATTAGTGAATGCTCGTTATTTGAGGTTAAAGGCTAAGAAGGAATCCTGCATGACTGTATAAATTCTAGCGGACACTTTGAGCCTGGGGTATTGGACCGGTCATTTGCCTGTCACTGCACATGGGATTATTTATCATTTTGGGGTGGTGGTGGGGGGGACAGGGAGGGATGGGGCGAAGAGAACGGGGGATGCTTATTACCCCATGGTCCCCCCTGGTCTAGGATATCAAAGCCGGAAGGGTGTGTGTATGTGAGTGTGAGTGTGTGTGTGTGTGTGTATGTGGGGGGGGGGGGGGGGTGGTTTAAGGGAATGGGGGCAGGCAGTCTTTGTTCCCCCACCACCCCAGGATTCCATGAAAAGATCACCGAGCGAGCTGATTCGTCACGCCTCTCGGTCCTCATTTCTGATTGGTTCCGCTGAGCGGGCAGATGTTCTGGCTGCAGCAGGGGGTGGCAGTGATTCCAGCTCCGCGGGACAGTCGCACACACTCTCTCACACTGGCTATGGCGAAATCATCTCTCGTTCCCCCCTCCCTCCCTCCCTCCCTCCAGATTTATGTGGCTTGCTCCATCTTTCTCACCGCAGGTGGAGAGTCAAAAAGTTATGTTCACCACCTGATCGGTTCATTAGAGCTGATTTTAGAGGGTGTTTGCACCTCTGCATTCAATCCTAAACTTGAATTATACATACCTCCAAGTGCTACTTTTTCAACGCTCACTTTTGTTTTAAAAACTTGTTTTTCTTCCTCGTTAATTTCAATAATAAATTAAGTTTGATTATCACTATACTACAGCTGGGAAGAACAAGAGTAATGATTGTATTTAATTGTGCTTCAGAGTTCAAGACGTACCAAGGGTAAGGGTTGCTGTCTGAAAACTGATCAAAGATTTACTTCACAAAAAAGCTGTCATTTAACATATGTCTACTTGGAACTAGAAATGACTTTCCCATTGTTTATGGAAGCAATTAATAAACAAGAGAAAGATGATCCAGAGGGAAAGTACCAGGTCAATGGCACAATGAAGGGAAAAATATGGGACAATGGAACTCCGTGTTGCGTTCGTGATAGTTCGCGAAATCCCCCACCCAGTCCGAGATCACCCCCCCCTCCCCCCTCCCCCATCGTCCTGGTCCGTAATCTCACCTAGGGCCTCACAAAAGCTAGAGCAAGCCCTGCATATTATCTCTGGGTTTCAGTTTTTCAGTGCCTTTAAATGTGCGTAGAATCTTATGAGCTGAATATCTTTAACCCTGTGCTAGATGTATTAATGTCTCAGTATATTTTGATAGGCCGAATGAATCATTCCACACCAGTGCTATTGCCAGTTTATCTGCCTGGCTGCACGGACCACACTTATTGTGTGAAGTGACAAAGTCATGTTTAATAAAGAGAAAGCGTGTAGGGAGGGAGGGACGGAGGTGGGAGGGAGGGAGGGGGCGGTGTGTGTGTGTTGGGGGGTGGGAGGGGGAGGGCTGAAATGAGGGCCCAGTGAAATTTATGGACCTCATTTCCAGCTTCATTGTGTTGTTTTCCTCCTCCGGAAACCTAACAGATGTAAAAAGTAGCGCGATGGCGAACGTTTTATTAACACGCCCCCTCGGGCTGTCGTCGTTTGAAGTTTTCCCGGGAACGGTCTGTAGAGATGGCGGAGGGCAGAGACGGGAAGGATTGGGGGGGGGGGGGGCTGCTCGGAAGGCGCGGGATACCCCGATACCCTGCGCCGTTCCCGCGTTCATTCGCCCCGACAATAAGGAGCTTTCCTGCTCCCCTTCCTCACGTCACGTGCCTGTTGGGCTCCTCGCCCCCGGGGCTTCAGGGATACACGCTTCCCGCACGGGGCGTACAGCCCGCTTTGTGGTTAAGATTTATTTCACACAGGGCCATTTTATTAGTGTATGCTTGCCTCTCAGCCCTCCCCTTCATGATTATCACGGTCGGTGTCTTAAAACCCTAAACTTAAAGCGCGGAACATTGTAGTCTTTGTGGCGATGTGGTGACCTCTGCCACTGGGAGGGCTGTCTGTAGAGATGAATCACAAGTCTGCAGAAAAGCCAAACCTGGTGTGTGTGTGGCAACAGTGATGCTCATTTAAGACTAAAATACTGACTAAAATGAGACTTAAATATTGACTTCATGTTGACTGAAATTGAATCGGAAAATAATACCCATTGCCTACTATTACCACTTAAATTCGATCTTGAACAAGATGTATTTCCCAAGAAAATGAACTTCCACAAGACAAACCTTGGTTGGACATATAAAATTAACACTAAGTACGTGGCCCATTTTGGACTTTGTTAACCCCTTTATGGGTGAGCCATCAGGTGATACATAATAATGATTTTAACCAATCAAAATGTAAAGAAGAAAAGATGTTCTGCAACACTGCTATCTTACAACACAGAAAAGGCTTTAGTACTGACGTTTCAGTCAGAGACCTTCGTCGGAGCAAAAAAAAAAAAAAGCTATGAAAATGTCAAATTAAACAATAAAATTCCTCCATAAGCCATAAGAATTCCCTGTTCAGCCTCTGAGGTGAGGGCCGGTATGTGACCTCCCGGATAGGGCCGTGCG